>JAJJMA010344697.1:0-33361 GCA_023529015.1 Papaver nudicaule
GGAGACTTTTCTGCCTGCTTCATCCCAAGGCAAGGAGACTTCGATGATTCTCTGAAGGTGATGCCGTCGGAGACAATCAGGTTTTGCATGGAATCCAAGGCGCTCGATGGTGTGCCTGTTGACTTCAGAGTTCCTCAATTCCCCGTGCTACTATGTTGTGCTTGGTATGACTTCATGTTGACTAACGAGAAGGTCAGGCCAATTCTGGAGCGATCAGGAGTTTTCTATGCGGTGAAGGCAACTAGGAACTTGAGAATATATAAGGATTCCGGTGCCATTGTTACTTTCCTTCTTCGTTGGTGCAGGGCAACAAAGACTTTCGTGACGAGTTGGGGTGAGTTCACCATTTCTTTAGAGGCGGTGGCTGCTTTATACCATCTTCCAATGTTAGGGAATCTCCCAGACAACTATTCTTCAGCTCAGAGCGCAATGTCGAGGTTTTGACCAGGAAGATCCTATAACTGCAGTTACCCAAAGCTTACTCGAGTGAAAATTACATAAAGTGGACTGATCATTGGTATGTGGGTGGCGCAAGTCCCAATGGAGGCGTTCCCGAGAGCACCCTTTGTATTGCCGCGTTCCTGGTACTCTGGTTGTCTAAGGACATTTTTGCTGATGCCCCTCTTGGTACCTTGAAGCCTCATGTTGTCCCTCTTGCTGTTCTCCTAGCTCACGGTCGGAGCCTGCCTATTGGCAGCTTGTTTCTTGGTTCTCAGTATGCCCAGTTCGATGTTTTTGTCCGGGACATGTCGGTGCCTTATGTCGGTAGGGTTAGTACCTACGTAAACCCCTCATTTGTCCAGGCGATCCTGTGGGAGCATTTCACACCTCATAGACCCAAAAAGGGGCCTTCTTTGGGTAAGACACTGAAGGGGAGCCCTCGAATCTTGCAGTGGAATAACAAGTTTCCCATTGCTTCCCCATAGTTAGGGGACTTGACGATGAGAGGAATGTCAACTTCCGCCCGTGGTACACTAATTCTTCCTCTGATATCGTACAACCCATAACTTTCACAGAGGATCCTGATGTTGAGTTACGATCGGGACCCCGAGAGTCGAGTGGTCTTACTATTGGGCAGGCCATCTTCATCAACATCAGCATTCCTGGTTATATCCTTGGTTACTTTCACGGGGAAGAGGTGGTAATGCCTTACAATGTTGATCGAGCGACGAGAGTGACGGGTTTCGATCAAGATGTTCCCAAGAGGTTACTCCTCGCGCCTTAGTGGTTGAATTGCGGTATTCGCTCGACGTATCACTCCATCTCGGTCGTCGTTCTCCCTTCGTCTTCCGTTATAGACCAACGAGGATGACTCCTGAGTATCACGAGTTTTGGAATGATACTCTCAAAGTCCTTCATGGCTTCGTCAGCGGGGGAGGTCAGGGTACTCCTGTTGCTCCCGTTCAGGTATGGTAGTTCAACTGTAATTCCTTCTTGGTTGCAAAATGTCTGTTGTTTTTTTTTTACCCTTCGTTATTCTTCTACAGGTGCGCTCTACCCCGAGTCCCCAGTCGGACGACATGGTTTCGGTTTGTGGCGCTAGGAGGAACCAACCTCGTATGAGGATGCCCAGGGGGTTCGTCTCCCGGGTAGGAGTAGATGGATCTCCTGGCGAGTATGAGGACGTCGATGTGACGGTAGTGGATCTTCTACCGAGATTGTTTTGCTTCCCTGTTAATGTTTAGCCGAGTTCTCATTCTTGTGTTGTCTTCTTGTAGACGGATCACCTGGGAGACAATGAACCAGTGGGGTCTTCGAATGTGGGTGATGAGAATCGAGAGATAGATGATTAGTCCAATGCTTCATCACCTCTTTGCGAGGAGTCGATCCCTGCCGTGGTAAGGGATTCGCGTTCTATGCCCTTGACCATTTCTTCTTTACCTCTGGACTAGTGGTAACTCCTGTCTTTCACGGTTACTAACTTCTTCTTTTCTTTAGTCCATGAAAGGGAGCGGTGAGCTCATGCGTGACGAGATGGTGGTCACCGGTGGTGTCGATGATTCCCAAGTAGCTTCTCCCGTTACTGTAGACGTGCCCGTGGACGAAAGTGCCGGCAAAGAAGCTGTAGAGGATGGTGATACTGAGAAGATCGAGGATTCTGACTCCGAAGTTGCTGCTGACGCCGAGATGAGAGCCAGGGAGGCTAGGCTGAACGCGCTTTATCCGACTCGAGGTTTCGCGTTCCACCTTTTGAGTAGAGCTAGATCCCACCAGGTGGCTATAGGCGGTTTCGTCGTTTCCCGAGAGTACGAGGACATGTATACACGTATCTGGAAGGAGTTCGGGCACATCGCTAGGGAGGATGCAAACCATGTCGTGGCGGAAGGATTCGTCGGATTTTTATTGGAGCGGATTGCCGAGATGCGGGAAAATTCTATGCGCAGGGTCGAATCAGAGACGTTGCAGGATTGGGAAGACGCTATAGCAGCTGCTGAGTCTGAGTCCTTTAATGTATCTTGGCTCCGGGAGAGGTTTGAGAAGCGGAAGCAGGCTAAGGTTCAGGCTGACAGTATTACCGATGATGTTTTCGCCGCAAATGAGAGGGAGGTTGCTGAATTGAAGGCTAGGTTCGTGAAGGAGCGGGAGGTTCTTTCCAACATGAGGAACTCTTATGGAAAGGCTAATGATACTGTGTTATTTGGTCTTTTCTGATCGTTTTTGTTTCTTGACTCGTGGTTTAGGAATATTTTTTTTTTATTATTATTCGAAAGAGGATGATAGAATAAGTCTCATGTCTTGACTACGTACAACGGTTTTATGTTTCTTATAACTAAAGGTTTAATTGGGATATGCTTCAACCCGTCTTTTCTTGATTATTATTGTATCCTTGCATCCGTCTTTGAGCGAAACCAGTTTATAGTACCCGTTCAGCGCGGACCTGATGACCATGTAGGGTCCTTCGGGCTTTCCCCTTCCTTGTCTGCCGGTCTTCATCACTAATTCTCCAACTTTGTAGTATCTGTCGTCGGTTAATGGGGACCTAGGGCCGTGGAGTCTCCGGTATAAGGGCGATTTTCGGGGGAGGCAGGCAAACACGTTGTTGTTGGCTTCCCCGTCTCCTATATCTAATTGGCTAAGCAGGATATCGAGGGTTTCGTGACCAGGTGATGGGGTCATCCATTTTCTAAAATATCGAGTAGGGTGCATGATCCACTCATACCTTGCGATAAGCGCTCCGCCCATCTTTTGCGGGGATGCCATCCTTGATATCTTTTCGGAGCTTGGCGAGGCTCCTCCTTCCTCGTATAGGGATACCGTCGCTGCGTGGAGATCCTTTGGCTCAGTCGGTGCTCCGAGTGGGATTGCGGTTTCGTTGAGTAGACTCTAGTTGTCTTTGAACCAAGGGTGGCCGAGGATCATGTCGTGTTCTAAGTCTTGCGGGACCACACAGAGTTCAGCCTCTGTTCGTACTCCGTTCACCTTTATCTGTAGAGTTGTTCGTCCACGAGTTGTCACCGTCGTTCCTTCGGGGTCTTCCAACGTCTCTGGTGAATCAGTGACATCGTGTAGCGAGCCTCCCGAAGCTTCTTGTCGTTGCAGAGATGACGTTGATTTTTGCTCCTGGATCCAACAACGTGTTGGGGAATCCGATGTCGCGTATATATGCGGTAGTGATTATTCCCCAACCTTGTCTAGCTAGTAGTCCCCAGTCATATCTTACCGAAGACCCGCCTTGGGTTGGTAGGTGTGGGTCTTCTTCCTCTCCAAATGGTAGTCGTCTTCCTGACACCACGTGGTTAAGTGCTGTAAACATATCCCGACGTTGAGGTTTCGAGAAACACAAGATTTCGCATAGTTGGTGCATCAGGTTCTCCACTCTCTGATTCACGGGTTCTTTGTGGTCTGTGAGCGCTTGGATGTGTGGAGACTCCGGGTGTAGTCTGTAAGAACACGTTTTGGCCTTGACAATGCGTTCTTCGAGGATTCGCCTGAAGCTGTTACATTGGACCGTGGCGTGGCTGATCCTCTTGTGATAATGGCAGTAATGAGGGTGTTTCATCTCTCCAGCAGTGGGAGGCCTCGATACTTCAGGTAGCTCTACGAATTTGTCTCGGACCAAGGAGTCTACCAGTTGCTCCATCTCTATCACTGAGAAGTTGTTTGGCGGATCAATCCCTCCTCGTTGTTGTTGCGAGTCTTCTTCTGGTGTCACGCCTCGTGCCGTTGAGTTTGGTGCTTGGTGTTCAACGAGGCACTCTCCTGCCTTTCATTTCCTGTCGTTATCTAGGCTTCTACTACCCTCTTCAATAAGTTCTCCGTATTTCAGTAGTTGAGTCCTCTGCCTCAGGGTGGGTATTATAGTGGTTGACCGTGCTGCTGCCTCCTGGAGTTCGGCAAGAGTCTGGAATTAGAGATCTTCTAAAAGAGCTCGGTAGATAGGAGCCATGGTACCAGTGCAGATCTCCACCAGTTGTGGTTCCGTTATGTCTGGGATGCAGCAACCGAGGGCTTGTCCCTTAAACCTTTTTACGTAGTCGTCAGGGCACCTGCCGGCTCTTTGGCGCATTTTACTCAGATCAGAGAGAGTTACCTTCCCAAAAAGGTATTCCTTGAAGAAGGCGTTTATTAATCCGTTCCAAGTGCTCGTGGTTCTTGGCGGGAAGTGAGTGTAACATTGGTAAGCCTCTCCAATAAGAGACTTCGGGAACTCGTTGTGTCTCAAGGTATGACTGTATCCGTATTCCCTCAGAGATCCTAGGAAATGTGAAACGTTTTTTCGTGCGTGGCCGGTTCCGTCGTACCTGGGGAAGGAGAAGGTGGTGTGGACTTGAAAGTGTCCCCGGGTTGGTTGAGTGTCGGTCTTGTGGTGTGAAACCGTAGGTGACTCGTCCCTCGTTCGTGCGATGATCCTTTCCACGGCTGGAACCTCAAGGGTGTTTGGCTCTCTCTCTGCGAGGGATTTGAGGTAGGATGTAATCTCCATCAAGGCGGCCGTGATATTCATTTGTTGACTGGCGAGGGCATCTTTTCGCCGGGCTATTTCTTATATGGTTGGAGGCGTCAGTGAGTTCTCGTCTCTTCTGCAGTTGGTATTGATCGGGTGGTTGTTATTGGGGTCCGTCTTTCTTGCAGGGTTTGAGGTATTGAAGCGAGAATCAGGTTCTTCAGATCCCATCCCTAGTTCAGACATTCTAAAGGTGACCTTCTGAAACCGAGGAAAAGGATCTCCCACTGTGGTCGCCAACTGTTTTTACCTGGAAAAACAATGCACCGTCTTTGTGTACTTTCGTAGTGTTCGAGATCAAAGTCGAACAAGACGAGCCTAAACCAAGTCAATGGCCGTTCACGTATTGCTTCGGTCACAGAGAGGATAGAGGTTGATCTAGGGAGGGAAACAACGAAGAAACTTGAGATCAGGTTGAGGATGTGATTTGGGTGTAAGAGTTCAAGATTTCCGTCGTGAGAGTGACTGGAAATCTCCAAGGCTAGAAGTGTGTTGGGGTGCTCAGACGTGTTTACTTCTGAGGCTCTGGTTTATTCAGGTGTTATGAATATCTGGTTGTTTCTGGAAGATCTTCTTGCCTTGGAAGATAAAGGAGGCCTCTATTTATAGTTTTGAACTCACCCTGATCTCTCGACAGAGAAGGTGGAAGTCATGGAAGAGTGGAGGAGTGGAGGACATGGGTTGGTTTCCGTAACTGCCTGAGTTGTGTAGAACATGTCCACTCGCGCCATCTTCTCGTAACCGTCCACTATCTCTATCAGTTTCTTTCAACTGCCGTAGACCGCCAGACCAATACCCCTAAAGTTATCCCCCCGTGTGATGTTTTGATGTCTCGAGTGATACACAGATATTGCGTAGTTGAGTTGAGTTGAGTTGAGTCTGAGTAGGGTCGTATGACTAATTGTCATGACCAACGTGAGTGTGGTGCCTCCAGGACACGAGTATAGGAGTGGCCTTGGCTATTGGCCAAAGCCAGGAGTTCATAGCGCCATTGGCTTGTGGCGCTATAACCCAAGGGGCTACGGCCTTGGCCTTTGGCCAAGGCCAACCTCCAAAGCGCTTTAGCGCTAACCCGTTATTTTTGGCGCCATGACTCATGGCGCCACGGCCTTGGCTTTTGGCCAAGGCCAACTCGTTGTGGCGCCATGGTTCATGGCGCCACGGCCTTGGCCTTTGGCCAAGGCTATCTTATAAAGCGCTTTAGCGCTAGCCCTGTTATTCATGGCGCCACGGCCTTGGCCTTTGGCCAAGGCTAACTTGTAAAGCGCTTTAGCGCTATCCCCGTTATCATGGCGCCATGGCTCATGGTTCGTGGTGCCATGCTATACGGCGCTATGACTTTGGCATTTGGGCAAGGTCAACTTTGTTGCAGCTGGTGTGTGCTGGCTATGCCTTGGTTATGATGTGCGTGTTTACGCTACAACATACCTGAAGTCATGGCGTGTTTCTCCATGGTATGTTAGACCGTCCTGAGTTTGGGATGAGGTCTGTTTGAGCATGTTTAGGCTGTTGTATGCTTCTCAGGGAGTTCTGGACAGGCCTAGAACTTCGATATTCCTAAGTTTTCATTAAGACTCGAATGTTGAGTCGTATAAAGAGGAAATCCATGAGGATACATCTCTGTTAACTCTTCACCATGTACCATATAGTGATCTGGTTCTGATGCCGAGGAATTCGAGGCGTTGTCGACATGAAGCAGATTAATGGGTTTAATGTGTTGGTGAGATTATCAATACTGCACTATGATATCATCCTCTCCACCGGGGGTTATAAGAGAGAACTCATAGAGAGTTTATTCAGCTCGTAGAACGGGTTGCATTCTGATCTATGGAGATGTGCCTGAATAGGCCATTGCCTCTAGGTTAGGCATGTTTAGAGAGTGTTTTTTACAATCTTGTCCCTCTCTCATTTTTTACCATCTACACTACTCTAGCTAGGTCTGAGCATGGGGGACGCGTGTTGAAGCTGTTACCTCTCAAGCCTATACCACGGCAGAGGGATAGGGAGACGTGTCGATCACCAAATGGATACACCAACGGTGGTGAGTCACCAAAGGATAAGAACCAGCGCATCAAGAGCATCGAAGAAGTTGGGTAACGAAGATAGATTCTGCAGAAGAGGTGTCGATTCATGAGTGGGCAATCAAAGCGGTGCAAGAAATCCAGCTGTTGACAAACGACATCAAATGAAGAAGGAACCAAGTGTAGTAAAAACCAGTAACCGTCATAAACTACTATCAATACCCCACTCCACTGAGAGAGTGGGGGTCGAGCAAATTTTAGGTGGATACACAGAGGAATACTCACTATCCATTAGTCCACCAGAGTATTGTAAGGAAGAATAGTATGAATATCAGTAGTAGCAATAGCTTTCCCCGAGGATGTAGGCACAAAATGTGTTGAACCTCGTTACATTGTTGTGTTATCTATCATTCTAGTATTGATCACCCTAAGGGATCTCATTTCGTGGAGATTATCCAGTCATTCAGCATAAAACGACAGTGAACTCATTGGACTTGCTATCTTAATTAGCATTGGGAATGAGAGCTGCTGAATGATTAAGGATTATTTAAGCCATCATAATACATGTATTGGATAAACTACAGACTCCGGTCGGTATCCTCTACTATGTATTGATATAGTGAATGACGCCAATATAGTTTAGATACCTCCAGTGATATTTCTACCCCCGTGGTTATGTCCGAGGTAGTGCAGGACTAAGCCCACTTGTTTAATCCTCATTATAGTTACTTTACTAATTAATTGGTTGATGTATGATATGGAAAAATTAGTATCAACAGTTTGGCGCTAGAAACAGGGACCAGTATCCTTGTATAATCACGGCAACGAAGTTTTCAGCATACCTTTTAGTCTTAGTTGGTTATTTCTGTCATCTTAAATTTATCTTGAAAATCACCCAATAATCTTTGTTTTTTCGGTAAGATAAGCATTTTTGAAATATTAGATCTGTACCATGAAGGACTCACACCATTTTCTAGTGGATAGAAGTGACCCTAAGGGGATAAAAATTCTTAATCTGAAATGTAACAAACCAAAAAGAAGATAAGCCGAGTGATCTACGGTGTATGAATTAGTTCCAAAAGGAAAAAGATTTGTTTTCCAACGTTTTTCAGCAGATTTTGTTATCAAATCCCAAGAGGACTCCTCATTCCATCTTCTTAAAAAACAAGCCAACTTTACTATTAGGCGTTACGAGAGAACTGTTCCCCACAACATGTCATAAATTTCAGGGATACATCAGAGATTTGGGAGAACAGAAGGCAAGCACAACAATCAAGGAGCATAAAGGCGTTAGAGACAAAGGAAACGAGGCATCACTAAAAGAAACCCTACAACGTGAAAGAAGAAAGGCCAAAAACAAGCCGATGAATCAGACGAAAACCACCAGCCCGAGGTATGAACCAATGAATTTGGAGATGAGCGTACCACAAGAAGACATAATGGAGCGAAGAAGTGGCAAAAGCCAAAACAATAACGAAGGAAGCAGCCTGGACAAGAAGACCAGGAGCAAAGAGAAGGTAATAGACCAAGAAAGGCACGGAGAAAGTCATAAAACTATAACCCAAACAGAGAAGAAATGCTCAAGCAACTTGCATTGCTTAAAATTTGACATAAGAAAGGCCTCAGTATTCACCTTGGAGGTAAAAATCCATGGGGGTACCAACGAAGGAGAACTAATCGTAACTCGAAAAAGGAGCCACGCCCAAAAGGAGCAAGAGAAAGACGCACCACCTAACGGCTGCAAAATCATCACGAAAATGAAGAACAGGAGGACTACAGAGAGGTACCAGCAAGGAGCAAAGGCAAAGAAGTCCAAGAAACCAATGAGCGAAGAAGGCACCAGCGGAAAGAGAAGGACAACGGAGGCGTCATACACGGTCCTCACAGAAAGGCCATCAGAGATACTACGAAAGGAGGGTGGAAGAAACGAATTTGCTTACCCATCCACGAGGGGGAAGCAAAAGGAGGAGAAATCATTTCACAAAGATCAATGTGAGTATCACCAGACACAGGGGCATGATACTGACCATTGTCAGCATCTACATAGTACCATCGAAAGGTACATAGGATGAGGAGAATTTGGCGAATATGCGACTACCCCGCGGAGATATTTTGTCCAGAACATGGGCGAAAGCTATTATGATACAACAGACGAAGCGATAAACCAATCTACGCCGAAGAATATGGAGCACGAAGAAGACACAACAACTACGGCGCCCTTAGTGGTGACGCCGGCGATCCATGAACGGAGCACCACGAAGGTGCTCATCGACGAAGGAAGTACACATAATGTCCAATTTTATGAACAGTTCCTACAAATGAGGCTCAGAGACGAATATATGGGCTCCACCATGACGTATATCCATGACACTTATGGAACGACGATGGCGACCAAAGGAGAAATAGTATGACAAGTGGATATTGGGCCTGTAAAAACCCAAACAAAGTTTTTTATTATTGATTCGTCTACCCCATACCATGCAATATTGGGGGAAGGATGGATCCGCGAAATTGGCGGAGAAGTGTCGAAATGTCGACAAAACATGAAATTCCCAACGATGTACGGAGAAATGCACATATGGAAGGAAACTTTGTTTTAATGCAGGAAACAAAAAGGAGTGTCCAAAGAGTATAAGGATCTGGCGGCACGAAGGACAAAGACGGAGAGATAAAAACCACGGCAAAGGAGAATATTGTGTGGATACACAAGCGACAACAAGTTTCAGACGATCGGACTATAATTATAGACATTTTTAGGGGAATCTCCAACAATAGACATTTTTAGGGGTGATTGCAATACCGTACAAAAAAAATAGCAAGAAGCGCAACAGAACAATTGCCAAAGACAAGGAGAATACCTGTCGTACACAGGTCATCTCTAGGATCCTCATTAATATGTATGAGGCGAAAAGTAAGAATCCCGATGATAGAGATACTCAAACGTCGTAGACTGAGGGAAAGCCTATTTCCCGTACTGCTATCCTAGATTCCCTCTGGCTAAGGGTGTCGAAAGGTAGGGTCAGTCCAAGAAAACATGGGTAAACACACTTACCTGAGGGGAGTAAAATCCTATCAATTTTGGGGGTAGACACACCTACCCCGAGGTAATCGCACTTATCTCAGGGTTAAAACAGTAGCCTTAAGCAGTGGAGAACATTCAGAAATACGGAGATACTGCAACAGCATGATATATAAAGAAGAAAAGTGTCCTGGTGAGCGAGGCCATCCTCGTCACCCACACCCAGCAAAAAGTTCAACAAAAAGGAACGGAGCCACCTCCGCCCTACTAGCAAAAAGTTTATAGCTTGTTTGGATGCAGAAGCACTTCTGACTTCTGCTTCTCCAGAAGCAGAAGTCGATTCCAGAAGTCAGAAGCAAAAAGGTTTTGCTTCAGAAAAAGTTAATTTTTTGCTTCCAGAAGTCATTTTGAAATTGTGTTGCCAAACTAACTTCTGACTTTTTTATGGTGTATCCAAACAGGCTCTTAAACATCCATGGTAACAAGGAAACACAAAAGAAAACAAGTTAGGGACGAGGCCATCCTCATCCCAAAGAGAAAACTACGAATTCAAATACACGAGGCCATCCTCGTCTTCAACAGTCAAAAGGTAAAAAGATCAAACATCAGGTACTTCGGCACGGGGAAAACGTATCCCAAGAGTTGGGTACATAGTATTGAAATGACCTTCAACAGCTGCAAAAGTGCCATTAATAAACTCAGTAGATTCACGGGCATACTGGCGAACCCGATGCTCAGCACGAGTTTTTGCTTGTTCATTCACATTTGCTTCAAGGGCCTGAAGTTGTTCACGAAGCTGGTTAGACTCATTCACCAAGGATTCTAGTATCTCTCTCAGTAACCAAGCCTTCAGCTATTGTAACCCTCTGGGAAAGATTACCCACTTGGGTTTGCAACTTATGAATCTTCTCCTCCAACCCTGCAAGCGAAGATGATAAGGCATTAGGAGAATTCAACCAAGAAGAAAGAGACAGTAAGAAGGCAATCAAAGCGCATGCCCTAAAATACCTTGGGCATGGCTCTGGGATATTTCAAGATTATGCTCAGCATCAATACATTGGGAGTCATCCCGGGAGAATTCTTCAAATAACAAGTTATATTTATTTTCCATAGTATTCAGCGAAGATTTGAGCGATTCAATATCAACATGCAAAGAAAGATTAGCTGCATCAAGTCTATGCACCCGTTCAGAAAATTCCCTAGCAGCGGAAACCGAAGCAAGGGCAGGCTGAGAAGACGAAGAGCCAGCCCCGTTAACTTTCTGTTCCAGTTCTTTCACCTTAAGATACAAGGTATTCCTCTGTGCGGCGTCCCTTGTCCATTTTTTCCCCAACTCCTACAAATCTTGTCAGGCATCGGCATATTACCTTTGTTGAAGAGCAGCACGTTGATCTATTACATTAATTTCCCCTCTCAACTTCGTAATCAACTCATCTTTTAACCTAAGAGAATCCCGAAGATTATCTATTTCTGCCACCATCTCAGTAGCAAAAGAACGAGAAGTTTCTAGCCTAAGTTCAAGACCTCGGTTAAGGGCTAAGTATCTATCTTTCTTTATCTCAACATGCCAGAGGTCACGACGAATCCGTTGCGTTCAGCACGAAGTTATTCAAAGAAGAAGGTAAGGAAGAGGAGACGAGAACGAACATTTAATCCCCATGCAAGAATATAAATACAAGCAAGACGGAAAAAGACGGACAGAAAAGAGAGATGATCATATTTACCTGTAGATCTTTGCATCTCATGGGTTAGCGCAGAATCAGCCGAGGTTCGAGCTTCCTGAGCCTCTTCTCTGTCAGCTTGGGCAACGCAAACTCTTCTTCAAATCCACGAGTTCTTTCTCCAGCTCTGCTACCCTAGAAGACGAAGCATTACCATGTTGGGAAAACGTCAACTCGTTCAGACTCTTAACATCACTATCACGGTCAGATATAATATGCGTGCCATAAGCTTCAAGCTGCGCACACATGGCTGGATAAAACTTTAGCAACGGGGTAGCACTCCGCACGAATAGAAACAACTACGGGCGAAAAGCAAAATGATAAGTAACAATCTTAGGGAAGGACGAAGAATCATGATAACATCACCAAGGAATGAAACTCACCGCGTGCAAGTTCAACTTAGGGAGAGAGCCGGAGAGCTGATTTACTACTTCCTAGGCCTTCTCCAACGTAGGTACGGGACCAACAACAAGAGGATGAGAAGGATCCAGAAAGCAGCCCTGCATCTTTGCCACTTGAGACTCCGTCTTCTCCAAATGCGACCTCTCCTCGGGACTCACCAGCAGTACATTCGCAGAAGAAACATGCGACAGAGGTCTCAAACAGCATGCAAACAATACCTCGTCTGACTCCATTATAAGCGGAGACTTACCAGCCAAAGATACAGCCGCAGGGGCAGAAGGAACAATCTTGAACAACGAGGAAGCACCCAAACCTCCACTAAAAGGAGTAACAGGAACGACAGAGGAAGTACTGGTGCTCAACAACGGAGAAGTAACAAACGGGCCTCGAGGGGTAGAACCGGCCCAAGACAAATGAGGAAAGCCAGGTAACGGAGTACCCACCAAACTAGAAGACGAAGCAGGCAAACTGGCCAACGGAGTACGTTGCAGAGAACTAATCATACTTCCTTCAACCCTACTCTTCTTATTCTCATTCTCGGAGGTTACGTCAATAGGCTGATCAACATTACCCAAACCAGTACCAACAAAAGCTGTTAATGCATAATTTTGGACGGACACGTGGCGCCATCTCCGGAGGTTATGCACGGAGGCAACAAGAACCGCGAAGGATAAAAGCATATCCCAGAAAAGCAACATCTCATCACGAGACGATGAAATCTAAGGGAGGAGATCGAAGGATTATCAACCTAGGATACTAGGAGAAAGAAGACACGTTAAGGAGTAGTCACACCGCATTTAATGTTGTTGACAGCAGGACAGAAGTTGTCTGTCGATTGGGGATTTGTCCAGCCAGCTATGGAGAGCCGAAACCTCGACCAATAAGGAGCCTACAGCGTATGAATACAGCAAGGATCCTCCACATATTATTACGACAAGCTGGGATTGGATGATAAGGGCAGTCACCGAAGATGGACGATCCAGCCAAGGAACAACATAAGATCGAAGCAACCAAGGATAGCAAAGAGCGATGCCCATGGGATTACTATAAATACCCCGTCTCATCAGCAGCAGTAGGGGTCGCAAAGTTTGGGAAAGGATAGCTAGGAGTGAGAATTCTTGGATGAACATTCTCCAGATTCCATTTGGCCTCTATCCATTAACAAATTGAAGTGACTTATAGTGTAAACCAGAGAAAGCTTTATTTGATATAATAGAACAACTGATTTTACCCCCCAGGACGTAAGCACACGGCTGCTGACCTCGTTAATTGTTGTGTTGATTATCATTTTAGTTATATCTTTTGTAGTTAACTTTGTCGATGATTGTCCACGATTGCAGTCAGTAGCCAACTTGGATCATAATAACCAACGATAATACGTTCAAATTCACGAACTAATCCCCGGTTGTTAACGAACAAAGGCCACCAACGACTTAAGCAATCGATCCTCTAACAATATTCATTTGAAGTATGATATGGGAAAATTAGTATCAACAGTTTGGCGCTAGAAACAGGGACCAGTTCCTTGTAGATTTCAAAACAACCAGATTTTAACAAAAGTTGAGTTATTTCCTTTTATTTATCACCTTTTATATTTGGTTTTAACTCGGTTTGGAGGACCACAAAAGGATTAATATCACGTTCTGGTGAAGTATGATATGAGAGTGAGAAGTAAACTTGGTTGTAAAAGTAACAAGCAGGCGATATCCTCCAAATCTATCAAAAAGGGTTTCTTGTTGAAAAAATCACCAGAGTAATTTTTTAACTAATAGTTCAGATCATAATTAGGAAAAAGAGCTATCAGTACTTTCTAGAACTCCCCTGGAGAAATAGCTGGGTAAGGAAAGTTCGTATTTACGAAAACCACTTTACCATCATCTTCTCTTTTCCGGTATAACAACAGGAGAATGAGTGAAAAAACCCATGGCTAACGAAGCAAGGCCATTGGTAACCAGAAGCCGACAACAACCAGCGCTAACGCGAAGTAGATTACAGTCATTGAGGGCTCAAGGAGATATCAACCTTGATCTAGAGGAAGCAGTCAATCGGCCACGAAGTGCACACAGGAGTATGGCGGCAGCTTTCGACGAGCCAGCGAGGGATATGAATCCTTTGTACGGAATGCCGTTGCCTGCGGAGGAGATGGCTGAAGAAGAAGATCCAGGACGAGATCAAATTCATCATACCCCTATCGAGCAAACAGCAAACTCGGTATCAGTTCATATCGCAACCACATCAGAAGAGTCGGACGATGAAGTGGGACCAGTCATTAACAACGAAGTCAACAACGGAGCCGAAGGAACGAACGAATCTCCACTAGCATCACGACTGGAAGCCTATCAATAGTTAAGAGACAAATGGATCAAAATTGGGCAAGAAATTGGAAGTGTAAATCCAGAAATTAGCATCAATTGTTTTAAGTGGGCACTGGACCGAATGAGTAACCTTTTCGTAGACATCCACATCCAAAAGCCTAAGACCGGAGGAGATCTTATGGTTTTGATTTCCAGGCAGAGGAAACTCAGCACAACGTAGAAAAAGTTGAATGCCAAAGATTAGAGTGCGTCCCTGGACTAAGCACTAATGATAAAGTACTCAGTCAAGACAATCTAACTACTGAAGTACTCAGTAATGAAGCTACCATCTCAGCCAGTAAGCAAGACAGTGAGGCCGTCAAATAACAATTAAAGAAAGATCCGCTCTATGGAAGCCCTACCCCTACCTTTTCCGCATTAGAGACAACGAAGGAGGTCAACATAGGCGGTGAGGACACACCAAGAATGATAAAAATAGGAACATTAATGGGAAAAGAGCGTGAGTACCAACTACATGAACTCCTAAAAGAATATGCAGATATCTTTGCGTGGAAAATGTCAGATATGCCAGGCATAGACCCTGAAGTAGTGACCCATAAACTGAGAATTAAGGAGGGATCATCGCCATTTAGGCAAAAGGTGCGAAAAGTATCATCTGAATACCACCACGAGGTGGAAAAAGAGCTCAGAAAGCTTCTGGAAGCAGGATTCATTAGAGAAGTCGTTTGTCCCACATGGATCTCAAACATGGTTTTGGTACCAAAAAAGAATGGAGGAATACGCATCTGCATAGACTTCACCAACCTTAATAAAGCTTGTCCTAAGGACAGTTACCCATTACCAAGCATTGATCAGCTGGTGGATGCCACTGCAGGCCATGAGCTCCTCTCTTTCGTGGATGGGTACTCGGGGTATAACCAGATCGCACTAGACAAAGATGACCAGGACTACACTGCTTTCTTTACCCCACATGGATTATATTGCTACACTAGGATGCCCTTTGGACTTAGAAATGATGGGGCAACTTATCAGAAGCTAATGGTGGTACGTATAATCTCTGTACTCTTGATGACTAGAGTTATTAGGGCGGAATTCGAAATAACTATAGACGAAAGATAGGTAAAACGTAGCACAAGGACAGTATTACGAAGAAAGATATCTTCTCTAGATTATGAACAAGACAATATTACAATTCTCTCTTTCAGGCTCACAATCTGCTAAGCTTGCTTTTGCAATACAATGATTGCCTCACAAACTTCTTCTCTAGATTTACCTAGATGCCTACGGTCTTCCGTCTTCGGTGTCCTAAGCTATGCGCTAGGCACCTCTATATATAGTGGTTTGGGTTTCCCCAAAACCTCCTAGGAATCTATTTCCTAATCTAAGAATCCTTCTTTATAAAGAATCCTTCTCTATATAGGAATCCTTTCCTAAATAGAGTTCTTCCCTCAATTAATCTTGAGGTCGACCAAGTTCCTAAAGAGACTAGGATACACCTGTATCATGGGTCCCCCCTTTAAGAACTTGAACTCCAGTGAAAGTTAGAAATGGAGATTAGGGAACTCGAGAGTTCCTTTCTCCCTGTTTAACCACTTAACCTTGCTGGGAACTTGACCTTGACATCCAATTAGGAAAGCTTCTCTTTCTCCTTGCCGTGTCTTAGTCACTCTTCGCTCCAAAATGCAATCTTCTTTCAGCGGCTCCTCTCGATCAAACCATAAGTCTTCTACGCGCGGTAAGATCATCTTGTCATCCCCATCATCATCCAGTAACGGTGGTTCAAACAACTTCAAGTATTCGGCATTAATGGCCGAGTACATTCCTAGATAAGGTGGTAAATCGAGACGAAAGGCATTGTCACCAATCTGGTCGAGAATACGAAACGGTCCATACCTCAATGGCTTCAACTTCTTACCTTCCCCTTTCAACCTTTCTTTTCCTAACTTCAACCATACCATGTCCCCAACACCGAAATTACAAGGAACAAGATGCTTGTCATGTTTTGCGTTGTATTTGGCTTGTGACTTCTTCAATTGTGCTTCAACGGTCGCATGAATTTGAGAAATCTTCTCCAAGAACTTTTGTGCCTTTTGTCTCTCACTTCCTTCTTTCCCCCCAATTGTTGTATCACTTGAAAACACCAAATCGAAAGGACTAGGCGGTAAGTAGCCATAACAAGTCTCGAAAGGAGACTTTCCTGAAGAACTGTGAACCGCTCTATTGAAAGCAAACTGTAGATATGGTAGACTCTCATCCCAAGTCTTAGGATACTTGGAGTTATATCCCCGTAACATGTGAACCATAGTCCTATTGACTACCTCTGTCTGTCCGTCTGTTTGTGGATGAAAAGCTGTACTCTTCTCCAACCTAGTGTCCATTATCCTCCACAAAGAATCCAAAAGTGACTAAGAAACCGACTATCCCTATCAGAAATAATCGAGGTAGGTAACCCGAAATGCTTCCACACATGCTCGAAAAAGAGCTTTGCTGCACCCGCTCCTGTCACTGTCTTTGTACACGGAATTAATGCAATCATCTTGCTGAACCGGTCAACCACAACGAACAAGTAATCATGACCCGACTTGGTCTTCGACAATCCACCAAGGAAATCCATAGAAATACTCTCCCAAGGTCTTGATGGTACCGGTAATGGTAGATACAACCCATGTTTCCTGTTTGAGGGTTTAGATGTGCAACACAACTTAAACCTCGAACAAACTTAGCCACATCATCTTGCATCTTTGGCCAAAAGACATAACGTCGTAGGTTAAGTAGTGTCTTATTCATCCCAAAGTGTCCAGCAACTCATGATGTATGTGCTTCTCTCAACCATTGCAACCTATCTCCATCTTCTGGAATGCATAACAACTGACCTTTGTATAATAACCCATCTCGGAGTTCAAACTCACCTTTCAAACCACCTTTTACATTCTCTAACACCTTCTTGAAGTCTTTACTGGATGCGTACGACTCAGCATACTCTTGAGGAACAATTGGCTGAATCCGCATAGCCACCAATAAACTAACTGGCGGTCTTGACAACATATCGGCCAACTTGTTTGTAACTCCCTTCTTGTACTTGATGATTATATGAAATGCCATCAAGTAGGACATCCACTTCATGTGTCGAGCTTGTTGTAACTTGGTTTGTGCATGTAGATACTCCAATGGCTTATGATCTGAGTGCACTACCACTTCTTTACCTAAGAGATACACTCTCCAATGTTTCACACATTGATACAAGGAATAGAATTCCTTGTCGTAAGGTGGATAGTTCTTAATAGCACCCGAGAACAATTCTGAATGGTACTCCACTGGTTTACCATCTTGTAGTAACACTCCTCTTAATGCATAGTTAGAAGCGTCTGACTCAACTTCAAAAGACGTTGTAAATTAGGCAAAGCTAATACGGGTGCTTCTGAAATCTTCTTCTTAAGTAAATGAAAAGCGTCTTCATGGGTCTGCTGCCAATCAAACTTTGCCTTAGCCCCCGTCATACCATGTAGTGGCCCAGCAATAGTAGAAAAATGCTTAATAAACTTGCGCAAGTATGTGCAAGCTCCCAAGAAACTTCTGACTTCAGTCACCGTGCTAGGTCTTGGCCACTTAGTGATCACCTCAACCTTCCTTGGATCAATCTTACGTTTCCCACCACCAACAATGAAACCGAGATATACCAACTCTTCTTTTCCAAACTCACACTTCTTTTCGTTCAATTTCAGCTGGCCTTCATGTAACTTGAAATACCTTCTCAACGTGAACAAGATGTTCCTCCCAAGTTCTGCTATATACGAGGATATCATCCAAGTAAACAATGACAAAATCTTCTATAAAGGGTCGTAACAAATCATTCATCAAACGCATAAACGTCGCTGAAGCATTACACAAACCAAACGACATCACCAACCATTCGAACAAGCCTTGTTTGGTCTTGAAAGCAGTCTTCCATGTATCATCTTCTCGCACTCTCACTTGATGATAACCAGATTTAAGATCCAACTTTGTAAAGACTCGAGCACTCTCCAATTGATCCATCATGTCATCTATCCGTGGTAACGGGTAGCGGTTCTTGACTGTGATCTTGTTCAAGGCTCGGTAATATATACACATACGCCAGCCTCCATCCTTCTTCGGTACCAACAATACGGCTGATCCACAAGGTGAAGCACTAGGTACTATAACTCCCAACTCTAGAAGTTCTAAGACTTGTCTCTTTATCTCCTCGGATTCTTCCACGGATGTGCGGTAACCCTACATTAGGTAGAGAACTTTCTCCCATCAACATGATCTCATGTTCCACACTCCTCTTTGGTGGTAACCCCTTGATTTCTGAAAACAAATCTTTATATTTCAACTTCAACCTATCTAGGTCGTCTTCTTGTTGTTTAGACAAAGTATTCAAACAAACTCTACTCGGCTTCTCTTCTAAAGAATGGATCACAAGGAGAATAAACTTTGTACTAGCATTCACCAACCGCTTAGCCTGAGTGGCTGTTGTTGATGGTGAAAAATGAGAGAGGGGACAAGATTGTCAAAACACTCTCGAAACCATGTCTTATTAAAGGCAATCTCCTATTCAGGCTCATCTCTATAGCTCAGAGTGCAACCCATTCCATGAGCTAAATAAACTCTCTATGAGCTCTCCCTTATAACTCTGGTGGGGAGGGTAATATCATAGAGCAATACTAATGATCTCACCAACATATTAAACCCATTGATCTGCCCAGAGTCAGGCCACTTAATGGTACACGGTGAAGAATCAACAGAGACGCATCCTCGTGGATTTCCTCTTAACAGAGACGCATCCTCGTGGATTTCCTCTTAACAGAGATGCATCCTCGTGGATTTCCTCTTAACAGAGACGCATCCTCTGGATTTCCTCTTAAATACGACTCCACACACGAGTCTTGGTGCAAACCTCGGAATATTGAAGCTCCAGGCCGGTCCGGAGCTCTCTGAGAAGCATACACCAGCCTAAACAGGCCTAAGCGGACCTAATCCCAAGTTCAGGATGGTTTAGCATACCATGGATAAAAACGCCATAACCTCAAGTGTGTTGTAGCATAAGCACTCACACCACGACTAAGGCACAGGCTGCCCAAAGTCGACCTTGGCCAGACGCCAAAGCCATAAACGCCACATAGCATGGCACCACAAACCATGAAGCCACCATGGATTCACAAGAAATCAGCCTTGGCCAAGAGCCAAGGCCGTGCCACAAAGGGATTGGCCTGGTGTAAGGGTAGAAAATACCAACCCAATATAAAAGCATCCTAGAAGAGATGCTGTATAAAAAGAGTACAGCTGAGATGTCCTGGATCAGCGAGTAATAGGCTGGGCGACATATGACTTTGGGATGATTAGCGTGGCTCGGCGAGTGCATGGAAGAAACCAAGATTACGTCGAGTAAGGGAACAGCGAGTGGAGACACGTCATCAATTGTTAGGTGATATTTAGGTGAGCATTTAAGAGAAGTCAGAACGGATATATTGTCAGGTTGACTGGTTGACTCAGTGGAGGATGCGTCACTAATCTTATCCCCTAGAAGATTCTCTCGTCTATGTTTATAAAGTAACAAACGAGCTCGCCGATGTATGTATGGCGGCGAGTCGTGACAAATAGTGTCAGCCAAAGTTTGTTTGTATTAGCTGTATACCACCATGAAAAAAGGTCTATAAATAGTGAACTAACCTACTGAGAAAGGGGTTGGGGACATTTCGGATTGGTCTAGAGAGAGGAAAAGTATTCTACTTGCTCTCTATAGCCCAAGGCTGAAATTAGGGTTCTTATTGTGAGAAAACACTTAGAAGATTAGCAAGGTAACTAAGAGTTGTAATCATGCTTATATTAGTGGAATCCTTGGATGTAGTCCTTACCTAAGGGCGAACCAAGCAAAACATCTTGTCAAGTATCTCTAACCTTACTCTCTTTTATATTTCCTATGCTATACGCTAGATGAACGATTGGGTATGATTGTGTGTATGTTTGTGTATGTTATTTGGGTGTACTGTGTAAGATCTAACCATTGGGATTTTACACAGTTACATTTTGGCGCTAGAAGAGGTTTTGGATTTGTGTTTCCTTGATTTGTTGATATGACTTGTTGATGTTCTTTTCTTTCCATATATGGTATGATTCACATGTGTTAGAACTCGTCGGTGATGCCCTAGTCACTGTTACATGCTATTTAAGGGTGTTATGCTCACTTGGTAGGATTCTGATGTTGATCAGATGCTGTATATCATATGGTTCATGTTTTGAGATGTTATCATATGTTCTTTGTTTTCATATATAGTGTGATTTGTAAACCATAGAGATCGCCGCTAACATTTCAGCCGCTTTAACATGCTATTCAGAGAAATTATGTTCACTATATAGGATTTCTTCATCTTGTATTGTTATATATGACATATCATGTGAGTTGGTGTAGTGATTCTCTTGAAGACTATTACTAAGATTAGGAAAGCTTGGATATTTTTAGTATGCTACGGCGATAGATCTTGACTTTCTGAGACTTTTTACTATTTTTGGAAATTATGCTCTGTTCAGTGCTGTTTAGGGATGTTATCACATATTTCACTTTTATCACACTAGTAGCAGAGAACTGATTATGTGGATAGAAAAATGCTATTCTGGTATGAATTTCTATGGAAAATATTAATATAGATATATATTTCCGGCAAGAGTAGCATCTTCTTCCGGTGAGCTAGTATGAATTTTAGTGTCACAAAGGAAATTGCATCTTAAACTTTTCAAAAATGCTTTTCCAAAATGATTGCCGTACTGCGGGTTTGATCCAAAAATTACAATCACATAGGATGTTTTTGCAACTCTTGTCATGATTAGGTCATCATCTGCACATCACGTGATTTAAAGCTGCTCTTTTTGTCTTTCATTCATCAATACTCTGAAAAGTAACCCAACTAACTTATTTGGCATTTACCCACAGTACTAACAGAGCAATACTGTCAGGAAGTGTGTTTGTCTTCTTTTACAGAATCTCGGCGAATGGGTCCTAGAGGAAGAAGCGATAAAGCCCCGGCGGGTAGGCCTCCTCGACATCATATCCCTCCTACACCAGCGACATTCCCCAGTGGTCACAACACTAGAAGCAGGGCAATGGAACCAGCTGGTCTAGTGGATCCTAATTTGGCAAGTTTATCTCGCCGATCACCTGTCCAACGAGTAACACTCCAAGAAGAAGTTTGCATGGAGGATATTACTCGTTTTGAGAATGCAGAAAGGTCACCTGAGCCTAATCCAATGCTAAGGAGAATCAGCAGTGAAGTAGAAGCAAATGCTTGCGGCGAGCAGATTGGTGGCGGAAGATTCACCATAGGCGAAACATCGAATGCAGGGGGAGCAGCTCAAAACGCAATTGCAGTAGGCACAGTGACAGCTAACGTTCAGCAGCAATTGGCACAAGATGTCGGCGAAGCACTACGTGTAGTAGAAGAAGCTCCGGCGGTGGTGGCAGAAACTCCACAGGCGGCAAGCAGAAATGATGTGGCGGTAGTGCCTGGAGCTACTGTAACTCGTCCAGTGGTGATAGCAGATAACACTGGATCCACAAATACTACTGAAGCGTTGCTAAGGCAAATTCTTGAGGCCAATAACAGGCAAGCGAGTCAAATGGAGAGACAAATGCAATTGCAGATGGAGGCGGTACTTCAGAGTCATAGAGAATTGATGGCGGCACAAAATAAAGGTCATGCATCCCACTCCCACTCAACTCGCCATGCGTCTTATGCGCATTCTTCTCGCCATGAGTCCCATGCGCATTCATCTCGCCATGAGTCTCATACAACTCGCCGAGTTGAAAAGAGTGGGACCAGCACATCAGGAATGTCAGATTCATCGGCGAAGTATGACGAAAGAGGCAGAAGGGTGAATGTGCCTGGAAAAGATAACAAAGACCATAGCAGTTCTAAGCGGCAGCATAAAGTAGATAAAGAGATGAAGAAGGATCTTCGCCGACTAAAGCATAAAGTGGAAGCTTTGAGTGGATCTTCGAGGGAATCGAAATATAGGGTTGCATTGTCAGAGGCGCAAAAAAACACCCTTTCATGAATGTATCACATATGGGTACGTGTCTCCCAAATATTCTACGCCTAAATTCACCTCCACTTATGATGGAACTGGGGACCCTTCACAGCATTCGAGAGCTTACAAGCGAGATATGGCGGCCTGGGTAGGGTCTGATCCCATAATGTGTATGGCCTTCCCCGCTACCCTTAAAGATGAAGCCTTAGCTTGGTTTGATGGGCTTGAAAAAGGAAAAATTAAGTCCTTTGAGAAATTAGAATGCAAATTCTTGCGTGCTTTTATTCAGAATAACAGAAGTCGGCCTGGCGTGGAAAGATTATTCAACATCAAAAGAAGAACCTCGGAGACTTACAAGATTTTTATCCAAAGATGGAGGAAAGCGAGTAGCGAAGTAGGGTCAGAGGTTTCAGAAAAGGAGAAGATAAGATCATTCCTTAGTGGCATGGAGACGTCAGATCCGTTGTATCAAAAGTTGTTCTGGGAGATGCCGAAGGATATGCAAACTCTGAGGGCGATACAGGATGAATGGATAAATTATGAAGAAATCCGAGAAGAGGAGCTTCGCTTGAAGAAGGAAAGAGCAAAATAAATTCACTCAATTAATAGTTTCTCGCCGGAAGATCAAGAAGAAATTAAGAAAGAATGGATGAAGGCTGAACAGCGAAAATTGGTGCAGAATCCCTCTTCGGCGATAATAATACCTGAAGCAGGAAAGCAACAACAGCAAGTGACCGCCGAGCAGCATTGGAATTCGCAGAAGCGAGAAAATTATGATGGGCGTGACAAGCAAGGAGGAAACTATGGACGAGGAGGAAGAGATAATCGGCGAAATGGGAATGGTGAAAGAAGATACAATGGAGATAATAGAAAATTCGGCAGAGGCAACCAGCAACCTGTCCAAGACGTTACTCTACCAAAATTGCGTGTCACCTACACAGATGCATTTGGCCAAATTGAAAGTTCAAACTGTAGGGATGACATCCGCTATCCTTATAACAGAGGAAACCCAAGGGCCCCGCCGACCAATACCAATTCCTTTTGTCAATTCCATCAGTTTCATGGCCATACAACTGAGAACTGCACCGGCGTACAACAAGAAGTTCATCGATTCATCCGCTTGGGGAAATTCCAGGAATTCTTAGAATTGCCACCACCACCTCCTATCATGGTCCAGCCAATTCAAGCCATTCCAGCTCAGATTCCAAAGGTGTACGAGGTTAAGGTTGAGCGAGATTTGTTGGAATTAGACTGCTTTTCCATTGTACATTCAAAGATTACCAGAGATGAGTTTCATGATAATGTTCTATCTCGTGTACACAAGCGAGATAGGATGGGAAATGAGATTTGTAGGGTCGCCGTTAAGCAAGAGCCTTTGCAAGATTGGATGAAGGCGTGTGTTGGGTTCTCCGCCGAAGAGATTCCTCCAGAAGGAAGAAATCACAATAACCCCTTGGTTCTCACCATTCAGATGGAGCAATTCAGGCTGCCAAAGGTGCTTATTGACCCGGGAAGTTCCGTGGATATCCTCTTTAATACTGCCTTTGAGGCGATGAGGGCGAAAGATGATAAAATACCCTCGCCAACAGTCTCCTCCTATAACATCTATGGGTTTAATGGCATCGCCTCAAAGCCTAAAGTCGAGATTGAATTCAAAGTTAAGATTTGCGAGGATTATTTCTTGAAAACTACTCTTTGTATTGTGGATGTTGACTCACCGTATGCCGCAATTCTGGGAAGACCATGGCTCCACGTTTGAAGGGAGTACCTTCTACCTATCATCAACGTTTAAGGTTTCCCACACCATTTGGAGTCGCCGAGTATGTAGGAGATTTATCAGTGGCTAAGGCGTGTAATTCGGCAGATGTGCAAATGCGAGAAAATCGAAAAGTAAAGATTGCAGAGAAAAAGAAGCTCGGCAAGGAAGCGGTTAAAGAACAAGAGATTCTGGATTTCATCGCCAACCCAATCACATATGTGCATTCTGTAAATTCGGTAGAAGATTCGGCGAAGCCTGGAGATAAGACCTTATAGCAATTAAAGGAACCATCGCCGATGGGAGAACCAGAGCTACATTTTACGGCGGTGGAACCCACTAAGGATGTTAATATCGGCGATGATCAGGATCCTAAGATGGTAAAGATTGGTACTCTACTGAATGAAGACGAATCAGCGAAGTTGCAAGCACTACTCAAGGAATATGTTGATGTCTTTGCTTGGGGTATGAACGAGATGCCAGGTATTGACCCGGCGATAGCATGTCATAAACTAGATATTGATCCAAAGGTCAGACCATTCAAGCAAAGGATAAGGAAATTGGCCCCAGCTTACAAAGAAGCAGTAGAGGCAGAAATTGATAAAATGAAGGCATCTGGTATAATAAGACCAGTGCAATATCCACAGTGGATAGCCAACATGGTTGTGGTACCAAAGAAGAACAAGGGAGTAAGGATCTGCATCGACTTCAGCGACCTTAACAGAGCTTGTCCTAAGAATAGTTTCCCACTGCCAAGTATTGATCAAACTGTGGACGCTACATCAGGCCACGAGTTACTGTCGTTTATGGATGGTTATTCAGGATATAACCAAATACCTTTGGCGGAGGAAGATCAGAAGCATACAGCTTTCTTTTCCACTAAGGGGTTATTTTGTTACACTCGAATGCCATTTGGGTTGAAGAACGCCGGCGCTACTTATCAAGAAATGGCGCAGAAAATGTTTGAAAAATGGATAGGGAAGACGATGGAAGTATACGTCGACGACATGCTTGTCAAGAGCAAAAAGAAGCAAACTCATGTGGAAGACCTCAGAGAAATATTTAACCATATGCGTGTTACTAAGCTAAAAATCAATCCGGCAAAATGTGTTTTCGGTGTAACTTCAGGAAAGTTCTTGGGATATGTTGTCACCAAGAAGGGAGTGGAAGCTGATCAAGCCAAGGTTAAGGCAATTATAGAGATGCCCTCGCCGGTAACAGTAAAAGATGTTAAGCGACTCAACGGGACTTTGGCGTCTCTTAACAGATTCATCTCGAGGTTCTCCGACAAGTGTAAACTATTTTTCCAGACATTGAAGAAAGGAGAAAAGTTTAACTGGACTGAAGCACATGAAGCTGCATTTCAGGGCATTAAAAAGTATCTCGCCACTCTCCCAGCAATTCAGCCACCTGAGCACGGCGAGGAACTCAGGGTTTATCTCGCTGCAACACCTTTTGCCATAAGTGCAGTGCTTGTAAGAACCAAAGGCGGGGAAACACCTATATATTATATTAGTAGAACGTTGCAAGGGGCAGAGAAGAATTATACCAAAATAGAGCAGTTGATTCTGGCATTAGTTTTCGCATCTCAGCGACTACGTCCATATTTTCATGCCCACCCCATTGTAGTCCTCACCAAAACTCCCATAGAATCTATCTTGCACAGCTCTCAGCGAGTGGGACGCATCGCCAAGTGGAATCAACAAATTGAGCAGTTCGGCGTCCAGTATGAAATACGTACAGCACAGCGGTCCCAAGTCATTGCAGACTTCCTCGCTGACTTCCCAATTGATGAAGAAGAAGAGATAGAAGAAATCCCATCCTCCTTGGATGAGCGAGAGCATGAAGTACCAGATTTATTGAAGTGCAGTCCTGATGGATGGGAGGTTTATGTAGATGGTTTATCAAATAAAGAAGGAAATGGAATAGGAATTGTCCTTATCTCGCCAAAAGGAGCAAGGATAGTACACTCGCTAAGGCTAGAATTTCCGGCGACTAATAATGAGGCAGAATATGAAGCAGTTATTCATGCCATGCGAATACTCATTGAAATGAAAATTAGCAATGTCAGATTGACAAGCGATTCTCAGCTGTTGATCCGACAAATATCTGGACGATACCAGATAGCAGACCCATCTATGCAGAAGTACCTAAAACTTGCTAGGGAGTATGCCCAGAGGATCACAGGTATCAAGTTTCGCCACATCTGCAGAAAGGATAACAGGCACGCCGATGCATTGGCGTTTATCTCCTCAATGATGACAAATCCAGATGTTCCTTCAATAGCTATTGAGAGAGTGATGCAGCCATCGGTAGCAGCGCAAAGGCAAAGAGAAGTGTTAACAACAAACACTGAAGAGTCAGCAGAGACAGATTGGAGATCCCCGATACGGTATTACTTGGATCGCTTAACCTTACCAGGAAATCAAATTTTAGCCCATCAGGTTATCAGTCGCTCGGCGAACTATGAACTCCGAGATGGAATCCTATATCGCCGGTCATTCTCTGGACCCCTGCTGCGATGCGTATCAAAGGAAGAAGGCAACAAATTATTAAAAGAAATTCATGAAGGAGACTGCGGAAATCATAGTGGCCAAAGAGCTTTAGCCTTGAAGGTCAGAATGCAGGGATACTACTGGCCTTGGATGAATAAAGATGCAAAAGAATATGTTCAGCGATGCAAACCATGCCAGCTGTATGGAAGAAGAATTAAGGCGCCGGCAACATCTTTAAATTCAATGCTCAACCCTTGGCCTTTCGCCAAGTGGGGCATTGATATTATTGGACCACTAACTACAGGTTCCGGACAACGGAAATACATTATTGTGGCGACAGATTATTTCACCAAGTGGTGTGAAGCTAAAGCTATCAGGAAGAAAACAGGCCAAGAAGTATTCATATTCATCTGGGAGAACATATTTCGTAGATTTGGTGTACCGGCGGAAATATGTACCGATAATGGAAAGGAGTTGGTCGGCGACAACATAAGGAAGTTACTCGCTCATTACAGCGTCAAACTGGGAAAATCAACTCCCTTATACCCTCAGAGTAACGGCTAGGCAGAAGCCACCAATAAGACTATTGGAATGGGACTGAAGAAAAGACTGGAGAAGCATAAAAAGGCATGGTGTGAGCATTTGCACAATGTCTTGTGGTCATATAGAACTACGGTTCGAGAAGCAACTGGAGCATATCCTTTCTTACTCACTTTCGGCGCTGAGGCAGTACTCCCATCTGAAGTAATCCTGCCCACTACAAAGCACGAGGCATGGGAAAAGAATCTGAATACAGATCTGATCCTAGCTAAGCTAGATGACTTAGAAGAGCAGCGGCTGATCGCCCTTACACACATGGAGAATTATCACCGGCGGTTATCAAGAGAATACAACAAGCGGGTGATTCCAAGAGAATATCAGCCCGGCGAGTTGGTACTGCGAGAAATTCCCCCTCTCAGCGAGAAGGATGCAGGAAATTGGAGCCTGTATGGGATGGCCCTTATGTGGTCAAAAGAGTGGCTGGGCCAGGAGCGTATGTATTGATTTACGAGCATGGCGTGCAACTTGAACATCCATGGAACGCCAGGTTCCTTAAGAAGTACTATCCTTGAAGGAAACAATGTAAAATCCGAAGTCTTGGGCGGGCATAATACCCAAGAAGTCTTATTAACTGATGTAAAACAACATCGAATAAGATCCGGGGACGTAGGTTCGCTATCATGCGCCGAACCCCGTTAACAAATTACTGAGTCATTTACATTTTTTTTATTTCACTGGGTAATCTAGCCACAGTGGTAGCTAAAATTTTAAAAGCTCTAAGAGCACAATAACTGAGGCAAAGTACTCAGCAGTAGGCTACAAAAGCCACTTACAGAGGCACAAATGCCCAAGGCAATAAAAGCCATACCAAAACCCTGATCAGGTACTAAGGCCATGTGCCATCTTTAAAGGCATAATGCCCAAACCAATAAGGTTAATTAAGAGCCAAGATCTCTTCTGGAGAAAGCTTGCTTGCATTGAGTGAACGCACCTACTTGTAAGAGTTAGTCCGACCCAGGCTTAGTTGTAAGGCCAGTCGTGTTACTTGTTGATCTGTAAGTGTTTGGGCGAATAAGAACCCTTTTGCTGTAGCATCACATTCGGCGGAGCCGTCGGTGTGTTAATCCGTCTACGCCATAGCATCACCCCTGGCGAAAGCTATAGTTAATTAAAGTCTATGGGGCAACCCAAGCAGCTTATATTAGATCGCCGACGGGCACAAGTAATGGTTACGGCTGGGATCTAACCCTGTCGCTCTGAGAAATTGTTGGCTGTACAGGACCAGGACTTCACTCAATGGCAAGTTAAGACTTTGAAGACAAGATAGAAAAATGCATGTCAAGAATAGCAAAGGAAAATTGCACATGGAGAGCAGACATCAACAAACATAAAAACAACATTCACCAAAACAACATTCAAAGGGGAAATAGTTCATTACAAGAAAATCAAAGATAGTAAGAGGAGCAAGAAATAGTTCATTACAAGGAAATAACAATTTATCCTCCACAACATTCAAAAGAGCCAAAGAAAGGCTACTTCAACACCTTGGATCAGCAAAAGGACTCTTTGGGGTAGAAGGCTTATTTCCTTCAAGATCGCTGAGGTCATCCTCGCCCACATCTTCAGCTCTAGCACTTTCAGGTTGATTAGCATCGGCGGTAGCACTTTCTGCGTTTGGCTCGTTGACAGATTGGCTAATCTCGGCGGTACTCGTTTCTGCACTTTGCTCGACGATTGGTTGGCCAGCATTAACAGTCACCATTCTTGTATTCTTCTCGTCGAGTTTCTCACCTTCTGCAGTTCCAGTACCGACCACAAGAGACTGATTTGGTCCCTTAGGATTTTCATCCTCAATTTCTTCTTCTGAACTTTCTTCCTCAGATTCATCTTCTTGGTAATTCTCTTCTTCTTCCTCTTCTTCATTTTCTTCTTCCCACAGCACTTCCTTTCCTTTGGCGCTTGCCTTCTCTTGCATGGCGAGCTGTTCAGGAGTGGGTCGTTGATAAGCCAAGGGAATTTCCACTCCCTGCTGAGGCAGGAACTTGTAAGCAAAATCTTGAGCGCCGATAAAGGCAGCGCTAACAACATCATCCTTATGACGCTTCTCCCAATATTGAACATCGTCTTTGGCCTCGGCGACCTCAATCTGAAGACCATCTCGGGCGCTCTCAAGTTCTTGAATCTTTCCAGCACAAGAGGCATGGTCAAGAAGTTGCTCATTCAGATCCGCCAGCTTGCCAGCACAAGAATCATGTTCTTTGAGCTTCTCGGACAACTCTTTTATCTTGTCGGGACAAGACTTGTGCTCCTTGAGCTCATCAGAAAGCTCCTGGACCTTCATCTCAAGTTCATGGCAGCCTTTGGCGATCTCCTGGTGATGATCTGCCTCATTCTTTAACCTCTGGATTGTAGCTGAGGCAAAAGGAGGAAGAGATATGGTAAAGAGGATTGAAAACAAACTGAAACATGATAAGTCATGGGTAAACCCTATAAAAGCTACCTTCTAGGTTGTGGACATGTCCACGCATGCCCTCTTGTGCTTCCCTAAATTGAGTCATATGAAACTCAAAGTTTTCATTAGCACACGGACCTAGCATTTGTTCTATTTGGCGTTGTTGGGTAGAACACTGCTTGTACAAGTCAATTGTCAAAGCTTCACGCCTCTCCGCCATATCTTTCCAGCGTTGAATTTGAAACTCGGCGGTCTCTTTCTCAGTGCTTAAGCTAATAATTTGAGAAGCCAACTTATCAGCTCTGGACTTCTCTTCTTTCCAGAGGAAGGAAGCTCGTTTATGACTTGTCTCGGCCTCTGTCTTGGCAGCAAGGGCTAGATCCTCTCGGTGAAGTGCATCATCACGTTGGCTAGTCATTTGGCCTAATTCCGATCGAGCAGCTTGATAAGTATTACAGAGGTTTCTTATAATATCAACATCCTGATCCAACTCTCGGCGACACCATTTAAGGTCCTTGAGGAAAGTGAATAATTGACTACACTGCTTAAAGTTGCTAATACTAAGTCTCTCGATTTCGGATTCAGCTCGCCTAAGCCTATCGTCATCGGAGGAATGGCAACCTTGGAGGGCAGGAAATCTAAGGGTCGGCGAAAGAAGCAAGACGAAAAGAAGAATAACATAACAAAAAGAGATATGAAGAAAACTTACTTTGCTGAGTAGTAACTGTCAGGCTTCGCTCTCGGGCCTCATTCTTTAACCTTTCAACTTCTTTGCCGCGCACCAATGCCTCATGTGTCAGCTGACTGATCTCATTTTTGAGATTAATGATCTCACGGCTCAGACCCTCATTGGCAGAGGCAACACTCAAGCAGTGATGAAAGTGCTGAAATTACAAAGGGTGAACATAAGTCTCCAATGACGATAGAGCTGGAAAAGACGAAATGTCACAAAAAGATACTCACCATGTTGAAAAGGTTGAAATGCTCCTGATAAGGGATGATATCTGCAGCCTTATGGAAATTTGGGTGATGCACAAACCCAGGGCGACTATATTGTGCCAATGTTTCAAAGTACTCTTGGTCTGTGCAGTCATCCGCCACACTGAGCTTGTCAAAAGCTTCGGCGAGCATATTAGAGGCAGTCAGCTGTAAGCTTCCAGGTCCTTTAGTAGATTGAGGAGTAAGAGGATGCCGAGGCAACCTATCAAGAACGACTAAGCCAGCGAGATGTGGCTCAAGTGCTGAGGCAGCAGAAACATGTTGAACAGATGGTATTTTAGGATTCTTTGAAGAAGAAGATGGTTTGGAAGTATCTTGACCACCAGATAGGTTAAGCATGCCCAAATCCATGTCAAGATGATCATTGCTATTAGGATATGTTTCAGTTTCTTGATTCATGTCTTCCATATTCTCCGTAACGGGAGGATTGGTAGAACTATCCTTTAAAGGTTGATCGACGAGCATGTTGGAGTTACCCTTGGCGGATTGATCGACGATGGTTTCAAGATTTTCCTGGCTAGAGGCAGCCTCCTTAACTGATTGAGAAGAAATTGGTGGAGGAGGAAGATTCTCTGAGGCAAGTCGGCGAAGTTCTTCAGCTATCTCGGCGGGAGATGGCCTGGGTTTCTTTGGGCGCTGCAAATTGAATGTCACCAAAGACACACCTATCAGATCTTGAAACAAGCAGAGGCAAATAGAGATATATATTTTAAAAATATATTCGCATATATTTTTAAAATAGGTTAAGTTAAAATGCTTGTCTCTAGATCTTCAGTTGGATCTTTGCTAGCTCTGGAATAGCTCTACTAAGAATAGATATATATTTACCTGAGAAGGATCGGCGGTATCTTCCCGTCCTCTCTTCGTTCCAGCAATTGCATCAGCTGAGAGCCTGACATAGTCTCTATCCTTCACCCTAAGAAACTTGCCATTCTCATCCTTGGCATACTTGTCGGCATCGGGCCAGACTACATTCCAAAAGGTATGGCCGGCGAGGTGGGAATGCTCAAGCAAAAAAGCTTCTCGGATTTTGGTTTTGTTATCATCCTCCCAACCTAGTAACCAGGGCCCGTCGATGAGACAAGGAAGATTGGAAAAGTCGCCCTCAGAGCTGTGACGAACAGTTGGTTTTTCTTCTGTGCTTGTGAACTCGACATCGGCGAGTAGCAGGTCTGCAGCAGGATAATTCCTTTTGGGTGTAAATCGAACAGCCCAAGGATCAGTCTTTCTAGTGCAAGAAGCCACAGAGTATTGTTCAAGGAATTTCTTCACAGTAAACTCCTCAGGTTTATAAACACCCAGCTTGGCGAGCAAAGGATAGTTAGTCTGTCCATCTCGGCGCTTGCTCCACTCAGTCATTACTCGGATAGCATTCCCTATCAACTGAAAAGGACTTCTATTAATCGCCACGAGAAGGTCGACGATAAAAGTATTACTCGGATTGTAAAGAGGAAACGTTAGCCCAGATTTCAGCTGACCAAAGGCAACAGCGGCCCAAGTATTACTCGTCTCTAATCGAAGGAGATCGTCGACAGATAGCAGATCAGACGCCTTCTTGGTATCAGGCAGAGAATGGATTTTGGGGTTGAGATAATCTACTTTGTAATAGGCACAATAACCAGGCCAATCAGTATTCCAATTCGGCACCTTTTGGTCAGTAGCTTTGGCCTTGCTAGCCTTGCTTTTGGATCTGGAGGATTTACCAGTGGAAGCCATTAAAATAGCTTGAAAGCGGTCGGAAAAGATGAAGATTGGTGGTTACCGGCGAAAAATTAACCGGAGAAGATGAAGATTAGTGGTTATCGGTAATCGGAAAAAGCTAAAAAACAAAATCTGAAGCAGAAATCAGTGTGAAGGATAATAAGAAAAGGAAGTTGGCACAAAGAAAAAGAGAAGAAGATGAGAGTTGGAGGATTAAAGGAGGAAGATGAAGAACTCAGACGAAAAAAAGGCAGCAGCAGAGGTTTAGGGTTTAGGAAAAGAAAACTCGTAAAGGAAGAAGAAGATGCAGAATCAAGTATTTATAGGGGTAAAGGGAAAACCAACCGGCGATAACGGTTATGAGCTGTGATGGAGTAATGGAGATAATGGGTGTAAACGGTTACCAGTCATAAAGTGGAAGCGACGCATGGAAGACGCGTGGAGTAACTGATGCATGGCAGTAGACGTGTGGCGTGAAAAAAGCTTAGTGGAGAACGTGGGGCGGTATTTCGGCGAGTAAGAAAAGTTTCATCCCTGGCGACTAAAGTCTTAGGAGATGAAAGAGGCAAAATGTAAGGGTAGAAAATACCAACCCAATATAAAAGCATCCTAGAAGAGATGCTGTATAAAAAGAGTACAACTGAGATGCCCTGGATCAGCGAGTAACAGGCTGGGCGACATATGACTTTGGGATGATTAGCGTGGCTCGGCGAGTGCATGGAAGAAACCAAGATTACGTCGAGTAAGGGAACAGCGAGTGGAGACATGTCATCAATTGTTAGGTGATATTTAGGTGAGCATTTAAGAGAAGTCAGAACGGATATATTGTCAGGTTGACTGGTTGACTCAGTGGAGGATGCGTCACCAACCTTATCCCCTAGAATATTCTCTCGTCTATGTTTATAAAACGAGCTCGCCGATGTATGTATGGCGGCGAGTCGTGACAAATAGT
>JAJJMA010344699.1:3486-18295 GCA_023529015.1 Papaver nudicaule
TCTCCTCGGATCTTAACATTGTACGGCTTGTCACGTACAATTCCGGATTCCTGAAGGGCTTTGATGAAGATTCTTATAGCTGTGCCGACATCTACTGTGGGTTTTCCAGGGTTTTCCCCTTGAACGGTTCTCCTCGTGGTGAGTCCCCAGTAGCTCGGTGAATGTGTGCTATCATATAAAAGAGGGGTGGACGAAGTACCTTCGTGGTAAAGGGGGTCCTCATTGACTCCCTTGGGTCCTGCAGGCGCGATTACTGCCTCCGTGACGCTGCTCTTTTGTACAAACCGCTCCATGAACTCTAGAGGAAGTGTCTCTTGGTTGTTGTAGATCCATGGACGTCCCAGCACCATGTCGCTCTCGACGACTCCCTTAACAATGTGAAACTCCGCCATGGTTGGGATTGTGGCGATTTCAACGGGAAGATCGAGCCACCCGTAAGTGCGTACTTCGGTCCCGTCCGGACCCTTGATGATGGTAGGGACATGAATATCTCTGCTGCGAGGGATGTTAGCGGCCTTGAGAGTCTTGACCGAAATGATGTTCACTGGAGATCCTGGGTCGATGAGTGTCTTCGAGAATTCAGCATGAGAGAGGCGGGCGGTTGTGAGGAGTCCCCAGCCTTGTCCTTTTGTTGGCTTCTCCTGTTCGGGCATCGTCCGTTCTTTGACTTCCTTGAAGGGTAGGCGCTTTCCCGACACTACCATATTGAGCGCTGCGAACATGTCTTTCCGATGTGGTTTCGAGAGACAGAGAGTCTCGCATATTTGGTACATTATCTCCTCTACTCTTTTGTTCACCGGTTCCTCAGGGAGGGTGAATGCTCGAACTGGTAGAGGATCATGGTATACTCCTTCGTTCCCTAGGTGTAATTCCCCGGACTCTACCTTGGCTTGGAAAATTCGCTTAAGGGTAAAGCAGTCCTTGGTAGGGTGAGTGGCGACTCGGTGATAGCGGCAGTACCTTGGGCTTGCTACCTCTTCGGCTGTAGGAGGCTGTCGTATCGGAGGGAGTTCGATTGCTCCGTCCTGGATCCAGGTGTCTAGCAACTCTAGTACCTCCTCCATGGGGAATGGGTAGTCCGGTATCTCTGGTCTGGCTTTTTGCCTCTGCATCTCCTGTTGTTGCGGCCCTCCTTGGTTCATGTTTTTGCTCGGGGTCTCTGGAGTTGAATTAGTACGTTTTGGATGCGTCGCTTCCGTGACGGGGACTTTCCTCTTCCCTCCTTCACTGATAGCGCCTATGGATGGCAAGTTGTTGTTGTATTGCTTGTTGATTAGCCTCCTATCGCCGCGAGTGGCACGGGTCTCTTCGCTCCTAAGGGGTTTGGTCCTTTCTAACAGGGCGGGTGCAGTGGTGGCAGACCTTTTCGCAGCTTCATGGAGCTCGGAGAAGGTCTGGAAGTGGAGATTCTCCAAGAGGGCTCGGTATACAGGAATCATTCCGTTGATGCAGAGCTCTACCAACTGCTTCTCCATGACGTTCGGATCGTGACAATCAAGGGCTTGAATTCTGAATCTCTTGACGTAGTCGTTCGGGTGTTCGCTAGGCCTCTGGAACATTCTGCCGAGGTCGGATAGTGTTATCTGTTCAGACACGAAGAAGTACTTGCGGTAGAACGCACTCACCATCTCGCCCCAGGTCCCAATACTGTTCGGAACAAGATTATTGTACCAGGTATAGGCTCTTCCGGTGAGAAACTTAGAGAATTCTTTGAGTCTCAAGACGTGGTTGTACTCGTGTTCCCCCAGGGATTCCAGAAATCGCGAGATGTGCTCTCGTGCATTCCCAGTTCCGTCATACAAGGAGAACATGGGCGACATATATCCTTTGGGGAGGGCAATCCTCTGGACCTCGTGCGGGTACGGTGGCTGATGTTGGTGGATAGGTGGCGCCATATCTCTTTCTCGACTTCGTAGCAGTTTTTCCAAGTCGTCTGCCGTGACATAGCGGGATGATGGTCCTCCTCTTTGGCGAGATTCTTCTGGGAGAGAAGGCGCTTCGTCATCTCGAATGTGGATAACGGTCGAGCGGGCACCTGTAGCAGCAGCGTCAGGGGTCTCCTTGACTGGTGAACTCGACAGCTTCGAGGTTAGAGTTTTGAGACAATCCAGGATCCCTAGCTGAGTGTCGAACATCTTGCCTTGACTTTCTGCAAGGGCGTCTTGTCGTCTGGCTAACTCCTCCATGGTTAATGCTCCCGATAATCCTTTTTCTTTCTCGGTAGTAGCGTTGGTCTTAGCTGTGGAAGAAGGGTTCTTTCCAGAGGTGTGGGTTGGAGCATTAGGCGTCACTGGGGTGATGGGGATAGCCGAGATGACAGGTGTTGAAGGGGGACTTTCTTGGGTAACAGGTATATTGGGAGTATTGCTGGATGAAGGTGGGTTGGTAGGTGCTGCGTTAGAGGCTACAACACCGTCAGTTGAAGAGTTGGGGTTTTTGGTGTCTGATCCCGACCTAAGTTCAACCATCTTGAGAAAATTTTCTGGAACCGAGAGAATGATCTCCCACTGTGGTCGCCAACTGTTTTTACCTGGAAAACCAATGCACCGTCTCTGGGTACTTTCGTACTGTTCGAGATTAAAGTCGAACAAGACGAGCCTAAACCAAGTCAATGGTCGTTCACGTCTTGCTTCGGTCACAGAGAGGATAGAGGTTGGTATAGGGAGGGAAACAACGAAGAAACTTGAGATCAGGTTGAGGATGTGTTTTGGGTGTAAGAGTTCAAGATTTCCGTCGTGAAAGTGACTGGAAATCTCCAAGGCTAGAAGTGTGTTAATTGCTCAGGCGTGTTTACTTTGAGGCTCTGGTTCATTCAGGTGTTCTGAATGTCTGGTTGTTTCTGGAAAAATGTTCTGCCTTGGAAGATAGAGGAGGCTTTTATCTATAGTTTTGAACTCACCCTGATCTCTCGACAAAGAAGGTGGAAGTCGTGGAAGAGTGGAGGAGTGGAGGACATGGGTTGGTTTCTGTAACTGCCTGAGTTGTGTAGAACATGTCCACTCGCGCCATCGTCTCGTAACTGTCCACTATCTCTATCAGTTTCTTTCAACTGCCGTAGACCGCCAGACCAATACCCCTAAATTTATCCCCTCGTGTGATGTTTTGATGTCTCGAGTGATACGCAGATATTGCGTAGTTGAGTTGAGTTGAGTCTGAGTAGAGTCGTATGACTAATTGTCATGACCAACGAGAGTGTGGCGCCTCCAGGACATGAGTATAGGAGTGGTTTTGGCTATTTGGCCAAGGCCAGGAGTTCATAGCGCCATTGGCCTGTGGCGCCATAGCCTAAGAGGCTACGGCCTTGGCCTTTGGCCAAGGCAATCTCCAAAGCGCTTTAGTGTTAGCATGTTATCATGGCGCCACGGCCTTGGCCTTTGGCCAAGGCTATTTTATAAAGCGCTTTAGCGCTAGCCCTGTTATTCATGGCGCCATGACTTATGGTGCCACGGCCTTGGCCTCTGGCCAAGGCCAACTCGTTGTGGCGCCATGGTTCATGGCGCCATGGCCTTGGCCTTTGGCCAAGGCTATACTTGTAAAGCACTTTAGCGCTATCCTCGTCATGGCTCATGGTTCATGATGCCATGCTATGTGGCGTTATGACTTTAGCATCTGGCCAAGGTCAACTTTGTTGCAGCTGGTGCGTGCTGGCTATATCTTGGTTATGATGTGCGTGTCTACGCTACAACATACCTGAAGTCATGGCGTGTTTATCCATGGTGTGTTAGACCATCCTGAGTTTAGGATGAGGTCTGTTTAAGCCTGTTTAGGATGTTGTATGCTTCTCAGGGAGTTCTGGACAGGCCTAGAACTTCGATATTCCTGAGGTTTTCATTAAGACTCGAATGTTGAGTCGTATAAAGAGGAAATCCATGAGGATGCGTCTCTGTTAACTCTTCACCATGCACCATATAGTGACCTGGTTCTGATGCCGAGGAATTCGAGGCGATGTCGACATGAAGCAGATTAATGGGTTTAATGTGTTGGTGAGATTATCGGTACTGCACTATGATATCATCCTCTCCACCGGGGGTTATAAGAGAGAGCTCATAGACAGTTTATTCAGCTCGTAGAACGGGTTGCATTCTGAGCTATGGAGATGTGCCTGAATAGGCAATTGCCTTTAGGTTAGGCTTATTTAGAGAGTGTTTTTACAATCTTGTCCCTCTCTCATTCTTCACCATCTGCAAATGGCAATGAAATTTTCAGTGTCGACGTCAAGAAAAGCCCATTGTTAGATTGGATGAAGAAGCCGGTGAGTTTTTCAGCAGTAGAGCTATCGCCGGAAAGAAGAGATCATTTAGACCCGCTGGTATTAACTATTCAAATGGGAAAATTTAAAGTTCCAAGAGTATTAATTGATCCAGGGAGTTCTGTTGATATCCTTTTCAACTCAGCGTACCAAGCAATGGATTCTGAAGAAGAACCAGTAGAGCCTTTGATTCCCTCTACATACAGTATTTATGGATTTAATGAAATTGCTTCTAAACCCAAGGGAGAAGTTACACTAAAAGTCGTAACATGCAAGACTCTGATCATGGATACCACCTTTTGTGTTGTGGATGTTGATTCACCGTACGCGGCAATCCTTGGAAGACCATGGTTACACAACATAAAAGGAGTACCTTCGACTTATCATCAGCGGCTAAGATTTCCAACTCCTCAAGGGGTCGCCGAGTATATTGGTGATCCATCTACAGCAAAAGCATGCAATGAAGTAGGCGTCAAGATGCGCGAAACCAAAAAGGCAAGATTGAATGAGAAAAATAAAAAGACTAAAGAGTTGGCCAAAGCCAAAGAAATAAATGAAGTAGTCACTGACCCTAACAAGTATGTCCTCTATGTGAAGGAAGGCGACACTGCAGCAAATTCTTCGGCGGCACCCTTATAGCAATTAAAGGAACCTTCGCCTATGGGAGAACCAGAATTACACTTCACAGCGGTAGAACCTACAAGAGACATCAACATAGGCGAGGAAGATGCTCCAAAGATAGTAAGAATTGGTACTTTGTTAAATGAAGAAGAGTCTCAGCGGTTAGAAGCCCTAGTAAAAGAATATGTGGATGTTTTTTCTTGGGGGATGAACGAAATGCCAGGGATCGATCCGAAAACCGCATGCCATAAGCTAGATATTGACCCCAAAGGTTAGACCATTCAAGCAGCGTATAAGGAAATTGGCGTCGGCATACAAGGAAGCAGTCGAAGCAGAGATTGATAAGATGAGGGCATCTGGAATCATTGGACCAGTGCAATATCCTGAATGGATAGCCAATGTGTTAGTACCTAAGAAGAATAAAGGTGTAAGAATTTGTATCGACTTCAGCGATTTGAATAGGGCATGTCCAAAGAATAGCTTCCCTTTGCCAAGCATAGATCAGACTGTTGATGCTACTTCTGGACATGAATTGTTATCATTTATGGATGGTTATTATGGGTATAACCAGATACCGCTAGCAGAAGAAGATCAGCGGCATACAACATTTTTCTCTACTAAAGGTTTATTTTGTTACACAAGGATGCCCTTTGGCCTAAAAAATGCAGGGGCTACATACCAAAAGATGGCTCAGGATATGTTCGAGAAATGGATTGGGAAAACTATGGAGGTATACGTTGATGATATGTTAGTCAAAAGCAAGGAAAAGAAGAATCACGTGCAAGATTTAAAGGAAATTTTTGATCACATGCGAATAATTAAGTTGAAGATTAACCCAGCAAAATGCGTGTTCGGCGTCACTTCTGGAAAGTTTTTGGGGTATGTCGTCACAAAAAATGGAGTAGAGGCAGATCAAGCAAAAGTTAAAGCCGTCTTGGATATGCCCTCGCCGGTAACCTTGAAAGATGTTATGCGCCTAAATGGCACATTAGCGTCCCTTAACAGATTCATATCTCGATTCTCTGATAAGTGCAAGTTATTTTTCCAAATGCTGAAGAAAAGAGAGAAGTTTAATTGGACGAACGATCATGAAGTTGCCTTTCAAGGAATAAATAAATATTTAGCTACTCTCCCAGCTATCCAGCCGCCAGAGTATGGGGAAGAATTAAGAGTTTATCTGGCAGCCACATCATCAGCGGTTAGTGCAGTGCTTGTACGAACAAAATGAGGGGAGACGCCGATCTATTATATCAGTCGAACCTTGCAACCCACTGAGAAAAATTACACTAAGATAGAGCAATTAATTTTGGCTTTGGTTTTTGCCGCTAATCGACTTCGCCCTTATTTTCATGCTCATCCTATCACGGTATTAACTAAAACTCCTATTGAAGCTATTCTTCATATCTCCCAAAGAGCAGGGCGCATTGCAAAAATGAATGCTCAAATAGAACAGTTCGGCGTCAAATATGAGATCAGAACGGCTCAACGGTCGCAAGTTATCGCCGACTTTCTTGCAGACTTTCCAATCGAAGAAGAAGAGGAAGAAATTGAAGATATTCCATTCATGGAAGAAGATCCAGATGAGGGAGTCCCAGATTTACTAAAAAGAGATCCAAACCAATGGGAGGTATACGTAGACGGTTCAGCCAACAGAGAAGGCAGAGGAATTGGTATAGTCTTTATCTCACAGAAGGGTTCAAGGATAGTTCATTCACTCAGATTAGAATTCTCGGCTACTAACAATGAAGCAGAGTATGAAGCAGTGATATCAGCAACATCCGTTTAACTAGTGATTCTCAGCTGGTCATTCGACAGATCCTAGGAAGATATGAAGCACATGATAGTTCACTGAAGAAGTACTTACAACTGGCCAGAGAATACGCTAATAAGATTACCGGCATCGAGTTTAGACATATATGTAGAAATGACACAGACATGCTGATGCCCTGGCATTCATCTCTTCTATGATGGTGGATCCGGAAGTACCGTCAATTGCAATTGAAAGAGTAAAAATGTCGTCAATAGAAGAAAGAAGACAGGAGGAAGTTTTAGCGGTAGACATTGAAGAATCAGCAGAAACGGATTGGCGGACTCCTATCAGATATTATTTAGAGCATCTCACAACCCCTGGAAACAAGATTTTAGCGCATATAAGTAGATCAGGGAATTATGAGTTAGGGGATGGAGTATTATATAGAAGATCATTTGTTGGACCATTGTTGCGTTGTGTCTCAAGGGAAGAAGGAAAGAAGCTGTTAAAAGAGATACATGAGGGAGACTGTGGAAACCATAGCGGACAACGGGCATTGGCTTTAAAAGTAAGAATGCAAGGCTATTATTGGCCTTCGATGAACGGTGATGCTGCAGAATATGCTAAGCGGTGTAGGAAATGTCAACTCTTTGCAAGAAGGATAAAAGCGCCGGCAGTTTCACTAAACTCAGTATTAAGCCCTTGGCCCTTTGCCAAGTGGGGGATTGACATCATTGGACCGCTAACACCAGGATCAGGACAAAGGAAATATATCATCGTGGCGACAGATTATTTTACTAAATGGTGTGAGGCCAAGGCGATTCGACAAAGGACGGGAAAAGAGGTATTCACATTCATTTGGGAAAACATATTTTGTCGATTCGGCGTTCCAGCAGAGATCTGTACTGACAATGGAAAGGAATTAGTCGGTGAGAACATTGAAAATCTGTTAGCCACATACGGCGTCAAGCTAGGAAAATCAACTCCAATCTACCCACAGAGCAATGGGCAGGCGGAAGCTACTAATAAAACAATTGGAATGGGGTTAAAGAAGAGGGTGGAAGGACACAAGAAAGCTTGGTGCGAACATTTACACAATGTTCTGTGGTCTTATAGAACAACCGTCAGGGAAGCAACAAGGGCGTCACCTTTCTTACTCACCTTTGGTGCATAAGCAGTGCTCCCATCAGAAGTTATACTGCCAACAACAAAACATGAAGCTTGGGAGAAGAATCTTAACACAGACTTAATTTTGGCAAAGCTAGATGATCTAGAAGAACAGCGGCTAATCGCTTTAACTCACATGGAAAATTATCATCGCCGTCTAGCCAGGGAATATAACAAGCGTGTCATCCCAAGAGAGTATCAGCCCGGCGACTTGGTATTAAGAGAGGTACCGCCGTACCAAAAGAAGAAAGGATGCAAGAAGCTGGAGCCAACTTGGGAAGGTCCCTATATTATAAAGCGTGCAGCGGGTAGTGGAGCTTATGTGTTGATTGATGAGCATGGTAAAGAGCTTGAGCATCCTTGGAATGCCAAGTTTATTAAGAAATTTTATCCTTAAAGTTGCATGTAAAATCCGAAGTCTTGGGCGGGCATAATACCCAAGAAATCTTATTAGCTTTTGTAATCAGTGGCAAATAAGATCCGGGGACGTAGGTTTGCTTTAATGCGCCGAACCCCGTTAACAAATTACTGTGTCATCAAAGGTTTACGACGACCAACATTCAAAGGCTCAATAGCCATATATTGAGGCATAATTGCCATAAAATTCAACGGCTCAACAGCCATATACTGAGGCATAATTGCCATAAAATTCAACGGCTCAACAGCCATATACGGAGGCATAATTGCCATAAAATTCAAAGGCTCAATAGCCATATACTGAGGCAAAATTGCCAAAAATTCAAAGGATCATAAACTGAGGCAAAATTGCCAAAAATTCAAAGGCTCAATAGCCATAGATTGAGGCAAAATTGTCATAAACTTTTAAGCCGCTGAGGCAAGATCGTTGCAAAACTCCAAAAATAAAAAATCATGTGTGGAGGCAAATTGCCAAGGTTCTCTGAGATAACATAGGCTGATACATCCAAAGATACATAAAGGATAATGAGCCACTCACTGAGGCAGTATTTCCATATACACGTATAGCACATATAAACGGTTGTCTATTACTTGTAAGGTGCAACAAGACATTTTGGGCCTCATTGATGAAAACTTTGAATAGCAGCGGGTCTGGTCATTGGAACTATGATTCCTTGCATGTTACTTGTTGATCTGTAAGTGATGGCAATAAAAATATAAAATTCCTATCAGGTAAACCACCCCACTTATAATGGATCATCGACGGGCACAAGTAACAATGTATAATGTAAGGTTGTGATGTGGCCAGCGGGATATTGTCAGCTTGTCATTGAAGTCAAATGGATTGATTGTATTGGCGGTAAAAGGAAATACAGTCGTTTCTCAAAGTAGAATTCAAAATGTATTTATAAAGACAGGGAACAACTTGTCAACACCCTAAAAAGAAAGTTGTTCAAAATAAAGAAAATACATACTGCTCAAAAATACAAGCAAAAATAAGATTCTGAGTTTATAAAATTAAGGTTGCTGGCTTGATGAGGAGCCGTCCTTAAATTCTTGAAGTTCAGGGGGTTTCTTGGAGTTGTCAACAGCCCTTTTAAGATCGTCATCGAAAGTGCTATCATCATCTCCTTTAGTATCAGCGGTTGCAACACCCTTTCCTTTGGCAGATTGATCGGCGTCCTGGCTTTGATTCACATTGGCGTCATGTTCTACCCGGTCACTGTCATTATCATTGACATTAGCGCCATTTGGATTACCTTCCTCTTCGTCTTCATCAGTTTCATCACCGTCACTTCCGCTTTCACTATCCTCACCTTCTTCCTCAGAATCAGATCCGCTCCCCACATGTATAGTTTCATCACCATTACCATCATTTTCAGCGGTAGAAAGAGTGTTCACGGGCATGCCAGGAGGAAGGCGGTCAGGACCATACTCTACCGGTACCTCAATGTCATGTTTTGGGCAGAACTCCGCCAAGTACATTTGAACGGCAAGACAACCAGTCATATTAACATTAGTAGCATATTGTTCTTCTTTCTCTTGAGCAGCTTTCCTAGTAAGGTTTAATTCGGACTGGAGATGATCATGCATTTTCTGAAGTTTTGCAGACTTGGAGGATTCAGTCTCAAATTTTTTCTTGAAATCTTGGAGAACCTTGACGTCATTCTCCAGATTGGTAATCTTGCCAGTACACTGTAGATGTTCTGTCCTCAGCTCATGCATTTTATCCTTGCATGGTTGGTTTTCCTGGACTTGCCCCTCTAGGTGAGAAATCTTGGAGGTACATCCTTCATGCACTTTGATAGCGGCAGACTGCTCTTCTATTTGGGATTCAAGCTTCTTGTGTTTTTCTGAAACCAAAAGAAAACAAATTAGAATGGAGGCAGAGGCAACTTTGAGAGTTAGCAGGCGAAATAAAAACCCTAGGAAGACTACCTTCTAGCTCATTAACATGCATACGAATACCCTCCCTGGCAACATTAATCTCATCCAATTTACTTAAAACTTCCTGATCAGAACAAGGACCCACAGCTTGTTTGATCCTGAGCCTAAGAATATCATTCTCTTCACTTAATTGCCTAGCACGATCTCCATGGATTTGGGTGAAATCCTTGTGACGCTGAATTTCATCACGGGCGGTATCTCTTTCAGCGGTTCGGAAAACTAATTTAGAAGTTAAGCGAGAAATGGTGGTTTCCTTATCCTTTAGCTGGGAGGTCATTTTCATATGGTCCACAATAGCTTTCTCTTTAGCTTTACGTTCCAACTCTGCTAAGCGGGAAGCATTATCACGCTCGCTCTTCATCCATTCCACGCCTGCTTGTGAAACTTTGAGAAGGTGATCAAGATTTACATTAAGGTCAGAGACATGACGTAATTCTCGGCGGTACCACCTAACATTCTGGTCGAAATTGAGTAATAGATCACGCTACTTAGTATTAGCACTAGTCAGCTTGTCAATTTCAACCCCGACCCGCTGTAACCGATCGTCACGATGTTGTTGGCGACCTTATAATAGACAAGGACTAACGGTTGGGAAAAAGGAACAACGGAATAAAAAGTTATTTTGGAAAAATTAGAGAAGATAGCTAACCTTGGAGTTCTTTATGCTCTTTTTTCTCCTTATTGTAGTACAGACGTAGCCGGTCGGATTCTTTCTTCTCTTGGGTCAACAGCTGATCCACTGTGGCCTTTGCTTGACGCAGATTGATAACTTCTTGCTGTAGTTGCGCATTCAAGGCAACACCGCCAAGATTGCGTTGAAATTCCTAATAAAAATTAACACATAAGGCGACAAATACCGGTGAATATAACAGAATATACGGCTGAGGCAAAAGCTTACCAAGACGGCGCCGCAAAGTTGTTCATAAGGGGACAAATGAGAAACAACGGCAGTGAGTTCAGCAGGTTTCAGTGCTAATCCAGGCGTACTTAGCTTGCTCATTGATTCCAGATATAGAGTATTGGAACCCCCTTCATCTTGAGCGACTAACTTCGAAAAAGAATCCGCCAGTTTGTTTGGCGGAAGTTGGTTTTCTGAAGAATCACCACGAGCGGAATCCCGAGGTAGATTGTTCAAAGAAAGAAGCTGAAGAAGCAGTTGGGCGGCGTCATTAACGGCTAAGGCAGAAGGCTGCTCATCTTTACTTGAGCAGATAGGAGAGTGCTTTTTAATAACTAATTCATTAGTAACACCCACATCAATTTCAGCGGTAGTCTGCTCTGTGTTAGTAGGCTCAGGAACAGTAACCTGAGGAGTCGTGGGAATTTTCTCATCCACCTTGTCAGACTGATTCTGATCCGTAGCCTTTACAGATTGGTCCTCTAGGTTGGAGTCGTCAGCGACATTGGGATTGGCGGAAACATCCTTTTTCTTAGAAGTCGTTGCTTTCCTTCTGGGCCTTTGTGGTTTCTCCTGGTTCTTGGAGGCATCGACATCCTTTTTAGCGGCAGAAGAAGCTTTGGGGTTGGCGTCTTTCTCAGACCCAACAGATGACATACCAGGAAGCGTCTTCAGCTGATTTCTCACCTGAGCAAGAGGGTCTGGCTGCTGATTCTGCTTGTTTTTCTTCGAAGGTGGCTAAGGAAAGAAAAAGTTGTCAGCGTCAGTTCCGCTAACAAACAGAGGCAAATATATACATATATTTTAAGGCATGATCAGAGTGTTTGTTACCTGAACATCGTCTCCACCTTTCCCTTTCCTCTTTTGGCCTTTGCTTCCCTTGGCGTCTTTTTTTCTGAAATTCAGGTTTCTTTACCCAGTGACCCTTGTCGCCGACAACGAATTGACCATTTTTCTTGATATATTGATCTTCCTCAGTCCAGCGAACCTTCCAAAATCCGTGTTTGGCAAAGTCAGAGTGTTGGGGGAGAAAATCTTTTCGGATAGTGGATTTGCTTTCATCCTCCCAACCTTTCAGCCAGGCTCCTTCAACTTTGCAAGGAAGGTCACTCCAATGGTTCTCAGATTTGTGACGGACGGTAGGAATGGCGGCGGTAGAGGAATTTTTATCAACATCTCTCAAAAACTTGTCGCCAGCAAAACCTTTCACCAGCTCTATCACTAGGTTTAACTTCGTACTGGTCTTTGAAGTTTTTTATATCATAAAGATCTTTGTTGGTAAAAGATGGATTCCTGGTAACTTTCGGATAGTTGGTGGTACCATTCCGGCGGGCAATCCACTCGTACATTATGCGAATGGAGTTACTGGAAAGTTGAACAGGATGCTTATTGACGTAGACCAACATCTCAAGAAGAATAGGATCGGCGGGATCATACAAAGGAAACTTGTACCCGGCTTTAATCTGACCAACAGAAATAACAAGATTATTGTCATCCTGGCCAGCTTGGCGGATATATTCAAGAAGCAGCGGATCTTGAGTAGAATTGACGTCGTCAAGAGGATTGCGTTTGAATGTTTTGTTGTCAACATGATGCTTCAAGCAGTATTTATCCCAATCACCCAAAGAACATTTCTTAGCTTTTTCGGAGACGGCGACTGTGAAGAATCCTCATGGTCAGATTCGTGTAGGGGAGTTGAAGAGGTAGGCTCATAAGTGGAGTCGGACGCCATTACAGAGGCAGAAGAGATCGGAAAAAGCAAGAACAGTCGGAAAAAGGTAGATGCAGAGGTGAAAATTCACCGGAAAATGAGAAAAGCAAGATTAGGAAAGGTCTGAGTGGTGAAAAATGCAGAATAACAACTTTGAGTGGTGAATCAAGCGAAAAGGGACTGAAAGGAGGCTGAAAAGGGTGGTTACTAGGTGGTGCAGTGGTGGTTTGGCGACAGTTAGAGTTTTAGTTGCAGAAGAAAGAGAAAGAAGAAAAATTTTAGAGAAAAACTAGGGTTGAAATGGAGAAGACGAGGTATTTATAGGGGAAGGGCGTCAACCGGCTGAGTAAGTCGCAGGTCAAAAGGTGTACCCTAGATTCACGGCATGCAGCCTTACGTGGAAAGAATCTAGCTGACATAAGGATGTGCTGGCATTTTCAGCGGAAAGAGGTTTTCATCTTCGGCGACCAGAAGATCTTGAAGATGAAAGAGGCAAAATGTGAGTGTAGAAAATGCCTTTGTTCATTAGGGGCACCTGAGAAGTGATGCTATGAAGGAAGGCTACCACAAAAGTATAGAATAGCGATAGCAGTATCTCTCAGCGGATGGGTCAGAGAGGAAATAGGCGCTTGGCAGAAGAGAGATGTGTCAGCGTACATCATGGGAAGAGCGGAAAGGCGTATCATGCTCAGCGGCAATGGGCACGTCACCGACAAAAGCTGGAAATCTGGTTGAGCATTTATTGAGGATCAGAACGATCGGATTGTCAGGGTTGACTCATTGACTCAGTGGGATATGAGTCATTGTTCTTATCCAGTTCAAGACGAGAGGCGCTGAAGTATTGAAAGAGGAACGGCGGTATTGAAGGCTGGAGGATATGGACAAATATTGTCAGAGCCCTAGTTGTATGTATTAGCTGTAGTCCATTATGTAAAACGCCTATAAAAGGCCATGTATCACAACTGAGTGAAGGGTTGGAAAAGTGAACTCTAGGGTTGATCTTTTGAGAGAGAAAGAATTCCTTCTTACTCTCAAGAGCTCAAATACTAGTGAAGATCTTAAGTTTGTAAAGTGATTACCATTAGCAAGGTGAGAGTTTATGAGTAACATGAGTTAATAATATATGTGTGCTTGAGGAATATTGCTTTAATCTTGATCAGCGTCTTATGCTTGTCTCATCCTGCTTAATCTGCTTTACATTACTGTTTAAATGTTCTTCCATGCATTAAGGGGTACTTTACCTTGAATAATAAGTATTAGGATGTGTTTAGGCTTGATAATCATGGGTGTATTGGTAAAATCACCCTATGGGGATTTTACCAATTACATTTTGGCGCTAGAAGAGGTTTGAACTTGTGTTTTCTCAAAATATTTCTTCTTGATTTATAAAAACTTAGGCTGTTTTATACTAATAAGGGTCTTAATGATAAATATGCTGCTGGTAGTTTTTACTCATGAGAATACTGCTATGAGTTTTTCAAGTTTTTTCCTGTACAAGAAGTTTCTGAGTGTGTTTGTTGCTGTAAGGTTTTCTTAAAACATAAAACAATGTCTATTTTCAGCTATGCTTCATTAGTATGCTTATGAGTGTGTTTAGGCGACATTTTTGGCTAAGAGCGGCTTATTAAGATTCTCCCCTGTTGATTTACAAAACTTAGGCAGCTTTTTTCTTTTAATAAGGGTTATGGCTACCAAACCATGGGTTTTAGTCTATCTTCGATAGAGGGTATTGTTGTTGTCACGAAACAAATGATTTGTGGTTAGTCATCTTCAAAAATTTCTTTCTGTGGTAATGTGGTGTATGTCACAATGGTTCTAGAATTGTGAAAAGGTCATCATCTTAAGCGTGTTCAGTACTTTTATAGCTATGATTAGCATTTGTCCCTCTATTTCGAATGACAAAACGTAGTTATTGGATCAAAAAATTTTGTGAAAAATCATTGGCAAAAAGATGGAGACCGTACAGATTTAGATCCATATTTTGGAAAGATTGGCAAACCTTTGGTGTTTTTAGTTTTCATGGAGTTTCAAAAATTAGGGTTTGCTCAA
>JAJJMA010344729.1:0-18080 GCA_023529015.1 Papaver nudicaule
CTGGTTGCGGTTTCCTCGTTAACAAAACTTCTGGTGTCTTGCATTAGTTTTACCTTTCGCATTATATTGTCTCTGATCTATATAATTAAAGTATTGCAAGTTTGTTGATTTTAACCCTTAATTGAATCCATCTCTATCGATATCTACAAGAACTTGTTCTTGTTAGGATTCGGTTCTTGAACAAAGAACAGTACTCGGGTTGTTGCTTGAAAATTGATTTGTGAGATCGTTCAAGTAACTTGATCAACTAGGTTCACGATTTAAAAGTTGGTGGTATATCTCGGTATCCCCTCCTTTTCATTTTTAAGTACTCTTTTTTTTTACCGCTACATTCAAAAAGTATTAGATGACCGTTATGTACTAGGTGGTACATGTAAACAGTCTCAAAATCCCCTCAATAGAATTGGTCCAATCTTGAATGAGTACCCTGAACCTCGAAACCGTGAACCCCGAATCTTGAACCCCAAACCCTGAACCCTGAACCCCGAACCTTGAACCTTGGGGCAGTTAATAAATATTGACTTGGTAAATGAGGGTTGGTTTTGTGACACCTAAGGATAATATAGTAATTTGCATGAAAAATTGACTAGGTAAATAAGGTATTGACTAACTTTAATGGAAAAGTTAACGGAAAGGATACTTTAGAAAATGTCAGAATTTTGGGGGTATTTCTCTAGTTCTCACCTATTTACTACCCACACTTTCACTCTTTCCCACCCACCTAAAATCCCACATATGTTTTCCTAATTACCACCTACAAAAAATTGTAGAACTCCTATTTCCCACCTCCATTGACTTTACTACCCACACCCAGTAGTAATTCCACCCCACTAAAAACATAAAAACCTAAACCTAAGAAAAACCCAACCATTTTCTTCCACAAGTAACAGAAAAAAAAAAATCTATATCAGCTTACTATGTTTAAACTATTTTGGCGTTCAGATTTCTGGTTGCTTCAGAAGTAAACAGGAGATTAGAATTTCGCAGTCACCCGAAACTGAACGACTACAGGTTCAACTAGTCGTTCATATTGTAACGACTACATGAATCTAGTCGTTCAGATAGTAACGACTACGTGATGTTGGTAAATCGTCAGAAACTCGAGGATATATAGTAGATCAATGGTTCCTAGTCGTCCTAAACTGAACCGTTATTGCTCTTCCTAGTCGTCCAAATTTGAACGTCTACCTCCTAGTCGTTTAAGATATAACGTTTATGTTCAGTATGTTGAACTCAGAAACATATAGGAGATCAATAGTTCCTAGTCGTCCTAAACTGAACGGCTACTTACCCTCCTAGTCGTCCGAGTATGAACCTCTACTGCTTTTACGTTCAATGTTAAACTCATGAACATACATGAGAAATAGTTGCTAGTCATCCTAAACTGAACGACTAAGTCTCTACCTAGTCTTAATTAGCTGGACGGCTAGGGGGATCCAGGTCGTTCAGACTCAGTTGACTACGATATTTTGAATGAAAAAAAAAACTCTTAACAGGTATACCAAGAACAATATTTTATAGAAAATTTTAATACTTTCAAAAGTTAAATCCTTAAAAGTAAAAAGAAAAAAGAATCCTTAAAATCTTAAAATTGCACAAAAAAATAATAAAGGAGAACTGGGTTTTTAGGATCTTAGTGGATTCAGGATGTGCCCAAAAGATATCAGTCACCTCATTTGTCTCCAAATCTTTCCTACTTCATGTGACGTAATGGGCAGTATCGAGATACTTATGCAGTAATTGCATCCCCGTCCTTCCCGCATATACGGATTCCCTATGCTTTTGTAGGCAGTTGTCTATGGTCCTCACAGTTGAAACATTCTTCTTAAATTTATTTTTCAAAGCAAGTTGAATCAGTCTAGGTGGCACACCGTGTTCGTGGAGAAAAACAACGAAGTCCTTTTCATCTCGTGTTAATCTAGCGAGATACGCATGATCCAAAAGTGTATATGCAGAAGGGTGATTATGGTGTACAACTTTGAAAACCAAATTCCATTTTGAAGCGGCCACACATGTAGATCGCATCCCAAAGGGACATTCGTCTTTTTTTGAGCTGGTTCATTTTATACGTTTAGGACTCACTGTATGTTTTCCTTTTCTGTATTTTTCCCTTTTTCGCATCCAAATACAATGGTCGAACCCCTAGAACCTTGATTCTCATTCTTGTTCACCGTCCTTGTAATCACAACTGAAAAAGCGGGGATACCGAGATATACCACCAACTTTTTGTTTCCTTGAACCTAGTTGATTGTGGTTGTTTGAACGATCTCACAAATCAATATTCAAACAACAACCTGAGTATAGTTCAGAGAACTGAACCCTAACAAGAACGTAGTTCTCGTAGATCTCAATAGAGATGGATTCACTCAAAGGTTATGAATCAACAAACTTGCAATTACTTCTATTATATAGATCAGAGACAACATAATGCGGAAGGGAAAAGTAATGCAAGACACCAGAATTTTGTTAAGACTTAGCTTTAGAAACTTCAATGCCTAAATGGACTTCTACATTTTTTGCTGCAAACCTAGCAGAAAAACCCCGGGACCTCGTCCAGATGTGAACACCCTCAGTATGAACGGTATACAGACGCTAGCCTACTCTCAGACTTCGGACTGGACTGTATCGAGACTGAATTCACCCTACAAGCAATTAAGCTACCAACTCCTACGTCTCTTGGCTCCCGCAGTAGCCTACGTACTTGATTCCCCTAGCTGACGTCCTTTACAGGCCTAGGAGTTGCTCCACTTCCCTTAGTGAAGACTAGCACTACCCTGCCTCTAACATGACGCCTAAAAGTATCCAAGTAATCAAACAAGAATACGATTGTGATTTCCTTTAGACTTAAAGTCAAGGTTAATGGAAATTGATATGTTGAATAGGGCTTATTGATCTAGCCTAAACAACTTTACCTCCAAACGCGAGACGAACTTAGTATGAAACCTAGTTCGTGAATTTGCGTTGGGAACTTCTAGGGTTTACGATACAAGATCTACCTTACGAAGTTTCTATCAAATCTTGGTCGTGATAAGATTGAAAGTATTCAATCGACCCAAGATACAGGATGAAATTTTACTTCCGACCTGTGATTCACGATCCTCAAGTGAAGTCTTTCAATAGTCATAGTCCAAAAGGACTTCGAGATGACGACCAACCTTTATGCAAGGATACACAAATGTGTAGAGGATTGAGATTGTATCTTGCAGAAGGTCATCTATTTATAGTGATCACCAAGGGAGGCTTTGCTTAAAGTTTAAGCAACCTTGAGTAGGGCTCAAGCAAGTTCCGGAACTAGGAAAGTCCGTAGCTTGATTACCCTTCTCAATCTTCTAAGAACTTTGGACTAAGCCAAAAGTTAAAGAAGACTCAACCTTGTTCGAAGGTTCGCGACTTCTGGTCCAATGCTTGTTTGGACATCGCTTTGCGACTTCTGGTCCAAATACTTTGTTTGAAGATCGCTTGGATTAAGTTGTTGAATTCCATGGGCCAAGTAATGACGAGTCCGAGAACTAATCATGCCTAGAACGAAAACTTCATGATATGGAGTTGGAAGTTTTCGCATGGCTTATATGAACGCGTTCATAGAGCAGTCAATAGAGTTCAGGAGAATTCAGGAGAATTCCTGAACTTGCATGTATGCGTTCATGAACGCGTTCATACAGACTAAGCCCGTTCTCTGAAATGCCAAAAGCAACACATGTACGCGTTCACCGTTGGGGTCATTTCAAGAGACAACTCTACTTATACATATTATCACAAATGCAAAGGAGAAAATCCTAACCTTCGGATCATATAAACAACATCATAGACTATTGGTATGATAGGAATGGTAAATACGATACATAAAGGAAAAACCTTTCTAACCTTCAGCGAGGACGTTATGATTTATCAAGTTGTAAGCTCCGGTCTTCGTCTTCATCAGTCTTCGTCTCAATTACCTAAAAATATCCTAGTCCGAGGTTGTAGAGTAAACTTATCAAGGATTGTGTTTTTGTCTCATAAACTTGACAACTGACTTGAGATAGCAACATCGTATTTCGGTTCAACTGAGCAATGCTCTAACAACAACAACTACATTATTTTCACTACCGATCTCGTGACACCAATTGATGACGCTTTCTCTTGAATCAAATATCTACACATGAAGAAAAAAACATATATTAACCCAACCATTATACAAAACGGAAAAACCTTAACGTATAATTCGCAAAACATAAGATACACTACCTTATCTGTGGTAAACAATTAGAATCAGAATCATCAGCATTGATTGGTTGTGGTTGCTCCGCATTATGTTCACCTACAACAGCTAGAGAGAGCCCATCATCTTTGTTTCATCATGAATGACTTGTTCAACTGATTGTTTTTTGAGATGGCCAATGAATTGGCTGTAAAGATCCTGCAACAAGGAAAAACACTTCAGCTTTAGTAATCGTTGAAATATGAACGACTTATTGGGACCGTAGTGGTCCAGGATATGACTATCAGGGTTCAATAAGGTCGTTCATTTCAGGACTACAACTATTACTCATAGTCGTCCAGGTTTTGACGACAAACCTATGTTGTGGTTGTTCAGATGCTGAAGACTAGTTCAATTGGAATCACTTACTTACCTCTAAACCATTTTCAGTAAACTTCGTGTCAATAGATTTGACAACAATGGAATCTTTTTGGATGTGCAAATCATCTAAGGTTTGGGAATTTTGCATTAGGTTTTCAATTTCAATATTGAAATCTTCCATAATAATCTCTCACGAATTAACTGTCAGTTAATTCGTTATTGTCTCAATGAATTTAATGAAAAAACCTACAAGAATAGTTAAAAATTGGTGTACTATAATTAAATAAACATAATCTAACCTAGGGTTTTCAAAGTTAACAGTTTTCTAATTGTTTTTTAATGAAAGTAGAAGAGTAATCATGGAAGAAGAAGACAGATACTAATCTAAGTCAAACCCTATTTACTTTTGTAGGTGGTAAACAGGAGAAAGTAGAATTGAAAAGTGATTATTTTTTTCAATTGTGAGGTGGGGTGGGAAAGAGTGAGAGTGTGGGTGGTTAATAGGTGAGACCTTTCTCTAAGTCGGGTTTTGGGACATGTGTGCTTTATTAAAATTCTCTAATATCTTTTTAGCAATAATGTTACATATCCGAGCTTACCAACGTTTTGAGATGACAATCGCTTGCCATTTTAGTAAAATGCGTACGATACTCATATTGGAATTTTCAAAAACTATATGGAGTTATATTCAGTTTTAAAACGATAATGATTTTCATATCAAGTTTGAGCATGTAATCAGACCATTATATATGTTTGTTTCAGAAAAGGAGGATCGTTATTTCAAATTGTAAGGCAATTATACCAACCTATGTTGCACAAAGACGCCTAGAAAGTTGACATAACTTTGTCGGCACTTGATCTGACACAACACACGTCCGACACTTGCTGATACGTAATGGACATGCTAAATCATGTGCCCCGTAAAATTCAGCATTGGACACTTTCTGACACACCATAAATGATTATATTGGTTGTGAAAGACTTAAATTATTATGTTATATTATTAATTTTATTTAATCTTTAATCAAGTATTTAAAAAATAAAAGTATTATTTTGTTTAATAGCTTGTTCTAAAATCTCATTTTTATGGTGTGTATAACACATATTCAATGTCTCCCATAAGCCACTTTTTTGAGATTTGACATGTCGCGTAACCGGGTTCGTATCTGTGTCGGTGCGACATAGATGCCAACGCTCACTGTGGATATGGATGATCACCTGTAAAACATAAATAGATTAAACATAAGAGAGGGTTAATTTATGGATAAAACGACTTGGCCACCTTGCTCATCCTGAGTTAAAACATCTCTTATATGGTTGTATTTCGGTACCCCTACTTTTTCAATTGCTCTGATACCATATGAGCATATCTAATTGCATGGGATAATTTGGACATGCCTAAGAATTCTGGAGGTTTAGCTTTTAGAGATCTAGGCAAACTAAACGTTGCTCTTCTCACCAAATTTGCTTGGAGAATTCTTAGTCAGCCAACATAACTTTGGTTCAAATTTTACAAACTAAATATTTATCGAAGCGGTTGGAGGTGGCCCAAAAAGGCCTGCCCGTTTTCAGACCGTGATGTGGCACCACCCCCAACCATAGGATTAGCAGGGGGGGTGCAGATTTGTGTGGTGGAGATCTAGTGGTGGTGTCCACTCTCTCTCTCTCTCTTCTCACTCTATCTCTCTATGGTCCTAAAATGGCCAGGCTTTTTCGGGCCGCATTAAGCATCTTCCAATATTTATCTGAAGGTGATTTTCTGCATAACAACACTGACAAGGAATGTAATAGCACATTTGGCATGTTACACGTGGCAAGATCTGAAGATAGAAGTAACTTAACACGATACATCGGCGAGCACCATGGAAAGGCCAAAGTTACTTTTTCAGATCTCGAGTTAATTCAAAATCAACGGTCAGGATGAAGACAGAAGGTAGATGAGACGTGGCACTTGCATTGCACGTGTCAGTTGCACTGCATGCAACGGATCAATGTACGGCCAAAACGTGGCACAACCACAGCCAAGTATTAGCAAGGAAGGGAGCGTGATCCCCAGACCCGTGCGGGAATGATACGAACATACGAATCCGTAAACAAGCATCGTGAAGAAACCGCACGGGTTGATCCATGAATAGTAAATGTTACAAGCTCTATAAATACTTGACTCCTCTGAGTAAAGTGGGGGTCGAAAAAAATCAAAGGAGAGGAGGGAGGAGAGAGAAGGTTCATTCATAAATCCAATCTTAACTTAGAAACTAAGAGAAACTAAAAATACACCATTGTAAGTTCGATCATTCACTCAAGAATATCATCTATATCTTCAATGATTCTCATCAATGAGATGAGAAGTTCTTTCATTTGTATCATTTCATGTCAAGATTAAGTTATAAGAATCAGGATCCCATGAATTTAATAGCTTAATCGTAATCTATTTTTGTATCTCATTTCATTACTTCCAAATAAGCATGTTGGTCCCGTAACCATGCATCCCGTGCGGGATCTACCTTATGTTTTCGTATTATAGAGTAAATATGTTAACCATTACTGGTATCTTCAGTCATATGATCACGGGTAAGGGTTTTCTTCAAAGTTATATCTTATGATATCATTATTGTGTCGCACTCACATGTATGCTGCGATATTGATTGTGAGCTCTTGATCTAAGCAAATAGATTTTTGCGCTCACAGTTTGGCGCTAGAAACAGGGACTTATTGTCTCGGTAAAAGTATTAGTCTTTCCTATTGACCTTGTGATTTCAAAACAAAAGTAACAATATGATTTTTATCACTAAGAGAGCGAGTAATAATGTTTGAAATGAATAAATCGTTATTATTTACAATGTTATGTTCATGCTTTCATCCCGTCCTGAACCTACACGTTGATACTGATGGCGCGTCACGGCAAGGAAGGATCGAAGAAGCATATCCAGAAGAAAGATGGAATTATATTAATAATTTAACTAACAGAATTTCTGTAAAAATCTACTGGGTTTTTCTCTTGTTTGTACCATTGCAGAACACGGAATTGCTCAAGGACCCCCCGAAGCCTAAGAATCCAACACCCTCAGTAAGAACACGGAGTGCACAGAAAATCGCCATGGAGCAGGAAGCTAACCGAACGGTCGCAGTTACAAAGGCAAGCACGGTGACGGGAGCAGACTTGAGAGAAGTTGTAGCATCCAAAGAAGCTTCGAAGGTTGCAGCAGAAGCTACGGCGGAAATGGTTGCGATTGCAAAGAAGAAGGTGTTTGAACAGCATCAAAAGACACAAGCAGTTGCTGCACACAAAGAGATCATGGACAAGAATGCAACTGTAGAAGTGCAGAAGATTGCATCAAAAGCGGCAGCAGATGCAAGAAATTCCCGAGCGGTCCAAGATGCAGAAATCCGAAAGATGGAAATGGCAAGAGTAATTACAGAGAAAAACACAGGCAAGATGGGAGGAACGACCCAAGAGGATTACTGCGATTACCACGGAGTAAAAGGCCACACGACGGAGAGCTGCCAAGCTGTTAAAGAACACGCAAAGAAGCAAGCCGGCCATCTTCATCGGTATGGAATGGCACCAGGCGAGCTGGAAGGATCCTCACGCTTACAGTTACCGTATCAACTTCCCGGGAGTGGAGTCTTGTCACCAGTATCAAATCCCGCCATGCAGCCTGAGAGGGTGGAGCGCGGAAAACCACATGTTGACATTGAGGCCAGTGAGGACGATTCTGTTGAAGAAGAATTAGAAGCCGAGTCTTACCATCAGCACGAAATTATCCCACGCATGGAACCATCTCCTCAATCAAACGCATCCATACTACTGGCGGTAGAACTAAAAGCAACCCAAAGGGAGCGAAAACTGCTAGCAGACGCAATGGCCATTCTAGCACGGGAAAATGAGGAGCTAAAAGGAAAAGCAGTGATCTTAGCGCGGGCAACGCAAGTACAACCCTTACGGTATCAACTTCCAAGAAACCCAGCACGAGAGGAAAATTCACAAAATGTCCGGCATCAAGACAATCAAGAAAGAAGGATGATCACGCATCCCCAGCAGAGAGGCCGACCACCAGTCATGCCGTACGAGAGCAATTACCCAGGAGATATGGATTACGACTATGAAGTAGGAAATCAATCCGCGGAGGATGACATGGCAGGAGATTATGACGAGGATGAATATGAGGATGATTTCGGTGATGGGATGCACGCGGTGGACAGACCAGCTAACCATGGTGCCGTACCCAACAATCACGAACGTCAGTATCGAGACGAACTGGAAGAAATGAGAGCTGAATTAAGAGCAATCAAAGCGCACCAAGGAGGCAATAGATTGGAAGTGGCAATGCATGATGCGCAGACAACACCCCTTGTTCCCAGGCTTGCGTTAACTAGGATTTCCAGGAAATGTTCGCTTCCTACTTTTCAATGCTACGACGGAACCAAAGATCCTGCAGCGCACCTAAGATATTATGCACGGGTTATGGCACCCTGGGTAAGGAATAATGTGGTAATGTGCAGGTATTTCCCGTCCAGTCTAAAGGGAGTCGCACTCCAATGGTACGACAATTTAACTCCAAACTCCATCAGATCGTACGCTGAGCTGGCCACCAAGTTCGTGGGACAATACATGTATAACAAAGCTTTAAAGACAGGGACTGATAAGCTTCACGGACTAATCTCCAAGCCGGGGGAAAATTACAGAGACTATGAGAGAAGATGGACGAAGATTTGCCAAGAAATAGGAAACGTGAGTGATGAGGCGAAAATCAGCGGTTTTACATGGGGATTGGACAGGCACTGCGCGCTCTTCGTTGAAATACACGGATCAGATCCGCAGACGGAAGGAGCATTGCGGATTATCCTTGAAAAGCATGTACGATTGCAAGAGATTCAAAGAGACAATCCCCGGAGTCAGTCACATCGACCATCGGATCGACAAAGGAGCAACCACAGGTCTTCACAAGGACAAGGAAGTTCACACCGCACCAATTCGGTGGAGCCCGTGCCTACAGAGAAGAGAGCGTATGATGGAGCAAGGCAATACGACAACAAACGTCTAAAGCCGGGAACAGGAAAAAAGAGCTACGATTTCAATGACTCGGTCTACACTAAGTTGAACACGAGCGTGTCACAGATACTGCGAACTCTGAAATCCCGTGCGGACATGAAGTGGCCGTGGTCAAGAGGACAGCAGGCTCCACGAAATGAGAACCACAAAGATTTCTGCGAATACCACGAGTTCAAAGGGCATCGAACCGAGGATTGTAAAACTCTAAAAGATTACATCCAGGCATTGGTGGACACAAGTGACCTAGGGCAGTATGTGCATCAGCAGCAACGCAGCCAACGAAGCAAGACGGTCACCATTCCACCAAATGACCAAGTAGTTACAATGATCACCCATTCAGAATCACGGGCCTCTACACTCGTGGGAGGTATAAGCCAGCGACTCAGGAAGCGAATGGAAAGCCATGAGATTTTCAGCATGAACGGAGAAGTCACGGAGTAGTGGGAAGGATGGATGGCCACACCTTTAAGTTTTTCAGCAGCAGATGTAGATCAAGACATGGAGGTGCACAATGATCCGCTCGTCTTGACTCTTCCCGTTGCCGGATGGAACGTGAAGAAAATCTTGATTGATAGCGGGAGTTCCCTGAACGTAATGTTTTACAGTGCGTTCCTTAAGATGAACCTCAAAGACGAGCAGTTATCCCCATCACGATACACCATTTATGGTTTCAACGGGTCCATTTCAAAGCCCAAGGGAGAAATCGTACTGGAAGTGAAAGTGGGTCCCTTAACGGTCAATACGAGTTTTAGCATTGTGGACGCGCCTTCGCCTTATAATGCCATAATAGGAAGATTGTGGGTTCATCAACTAAAAGGAGTCGCATCGTCATATCATCAATACCTAAGCTTTCCTACGGATCAAGGAGAAATGCAAATCAAAGGAGATCAAGACATAGCAAGGGAGTGTCACGCGACTGAAATCAGAATGAATGCAGAGCGTGCGGAGCAAAATACCAGAAAGGCCCGCAAAGAAGAAAATAAGAACATAGTCATCAACGAATATCTTGAGGAGTCTAAGGGAAAAATTTTAATGCACGTGCATACCGATCCAGCGTATGAAATGTCGAGTCCATGGAGAGAAGCAAAGAAAAACAAGAATTTAGCAATTGAGCAACATCTTACGGACATAGCAAATGAAATCCTTGCTACCACTTCAAAACCCAAAAGAAGCTCGAGCAACTCTTGTCCCGGCATGAATCCTGACGAGTTGGAAGCAATGAAAGCAGTAAAAGGAAAAGCGCACGCTAAATAGCAATTAAAGAGCGCTCCCCTCATAGGAGCCGCAGAACCACTTTTCTCCGCGGTAGAGCCTACTAAAGAAGTGAACATAAACACGAATGAATCTCCAAGGATGATAAAGATTGGGACATTGTTGGAGAAAGAGCAGGAGGACGCGCTCCATAAGTTTCTAATTGAGTACGCTGACATTTATGCATGGAAAATGGGAGATATGCCCGGCATAGATCCAAAAGTTGTGGAGCATGAATTAAAGATAGAACCGGGGACACAGCCGTTTAGGCAAAGGTTGCGGAAAATATCACCAGATTACCAGCATGCGGTGGAGCAAGAATTGAAGAAACTTTTGGAAGCGGGATTCATAAGAGAAGTCAAGTACCCGACGTGGATTTCGAATATGGTAGTCGTACCAAAAAAGAATGGCGGCGTGCGGATCTGCATAGATTTTTCCAATCTCAACAAGGCGTGCCCAAAGGATAGTTATCCATTGCCTAGCATTGATCAACTTGTTGACGCAACCGCAGGACACGAGTTGTTATCTTTTATGGACGGATACTCCGGTTATAATCAAATCGCGCTGGCTCCTAAAGATCAAGAGCACACTGCTTTCTTTACTCCAAGAGGGTTGTATTGTTACACCAGGATGCCGTTTGGACTAAGAAACGCGGGGGCAACATATCAAAGATTGGTAAACAAGGTTTTCGAGCCATGGATTGGGCGCAATCTGGAAGTATATGTGGATGATATGCTAGTCAAAAGTAAGAAGGCGGGCAGTCATTTGGAAGATCTGAGGGAAATTTTTCAGGCCATGAGGGAATGTCACATGAAAGTAAATCCAGAAAAGTGCACTTTCGGGGTTACGTCAGGCAAATTCCTAGGATATTTGGTTACAAAAAGAGGAATCAAGGTGGATCCGGCTAAAATTCAAGCAATCGTAGATATGCCTTCACCACGCAAGCTGAAGGAAGTCCAGAAGCTTAATGGGAGCCTCGCGGCATTAGGAAGGTTCATCGCGAGATCATCAGACAAATGCAAACCGTTCTTCAATATATTGAAAAAGGAAAGCAAATTCGCATGGACGGACTCGTGCGAGGAAGCATTTCAAAAGATAAAAGAATACCTGGCGGCAATACCAATCCTTCAAAAGCCCGAGCGGGATGAAGTGTTGGCCTTGTACATTGCTGCTACGAGTAACGCGGTGAGCGCCGTATTGGTCCGAACCAATCTGAAGGAAGAACAACCCGTCTATTATGTCAGCAAAACCTTGTCTTCTGCAGAGAAAAACTACACCAAGTTAGAACAACTCATCTTGGCTCTAGTCCATGCTAGTCAGAAGCTAAGAACTTACTTTGACGTGCATTACGTTCGTGTGATCACCAAAGCTCCACTGGGAGCAGTACTCAGTAACACAGAGGCGGTGGGAAGAATAGCCAAATGGAACGCGCAGTTAGGGCAACACAAGATCATATACGAATCCCGTACGGCAAGAAAATCTCAAGTACTCGCAGACTTCCTGGCGGATTTACCCTTGGACAATGACGACGGAGTGGATGAAATACCCGGCTTTGAAGAAGACAACGAGGATCCCAACAGTATTCTGGTCCCTTCCAACTCAAAAAGATGGGAGGTCTTCGTTGATGGATCCAGGAATAAAGAGGGAGCGGGAATAGGCATTGTCATTACATCGTCTTCGGGGGACCGTATGGTGCATTCATTCAGGCTAGAATTTGAAGAACACACGAACAATGTAGTCGAGTACGAGGCCGTGATACATGCGTTACGGTTAATTATAGAGATGGATATCTGCGATGTACGACTGACACGTGATTCACAGCTCGTCATCCGACAAATTGAACTCGAATACCAAACTATAGATGAGAATATGATGGCGTATATGGCTTTGGCTCAGAGTCTCGCCTCCAGGATCGAGAAGATTGTCTTTCGACATTTGTGTAGAAAGGATAACCGTCATGCGGATGCCTTAGCATTCCTATCGTCAATGATGAAAGACCCGACCACCGTAGCCATCAAAATAGGAAGAATATATGAACCCTCGATCAAATTAAAGGGAGTCATGGCTACGGACCAAGGGCAAATATCTCCAGAGGAAGATTTGGAAGATAAAGCTACCATGGAAGACCTCGTCGAGAAAGCAGAAAAGGACCGAGAGATGATGATCGATGAGGAAGAAGACTGGAGAATCCCGATACGCAGATTGTTGGAAAAAGGGTTAAGACCGTCAAATTACTTACAAGAAAGAAAGATCGAGTCAAAAGCGGGGAATTACGAGTTACGAGAAGGAATTTTATACAAAAAATCATTCTCGGGACCGCTTTTCAGATGTTTATCCAGAAAGGAAGGCCACCAAGTGTTGGTCGCCATACATTATGGAGACGCAGGAAACCATAGTGCGGGAAGATCCTTGGCGCACAAAGCAAGGATGCAAGGATACTATTGGCCATACATGAATAATGACGCAGCCAACATGTCTAAGAGATGTGAAGAATGCCAACGATATGCCCAAAGAATCCGAGCTCCTACCACTACATTGAATTCCGTACTGAGTCCTTGGCCATTCGCAAAATGGGGGATAGACATAGTTGGTCCTCTCGTAATGGGTACCAAGAAGAGAAGATATCTGATAGTGGCTACGGATTACTTCACAAAGTGGGTGGAAGCGAAAGCTCTGGCTAATATCAGAAACATTGATGTCTTCACCTTCATTTTCGAAAACATTATCTGCAGATTTGGAATTCCCGCGGCAATAGTCTCAGACAATGGAGCGCAATTATCTGGAACGCACGTGGATGAACTGTTCGAACTCTTCAAAATAGCGCAGCTAAAATCTACTCCCATTTATCCTCAAAGTAATGGACAGGCGGAAATCACAAACAAAACCATCGCGCTAAATTTGAAAAGAACTTTGGGGCCTAAGAAAGGAGCCTGGTGTGAACAGCTACACAATACCCTGTGGGCATACCGCACTACGAGAAGAGAAGTGTAGGGGGTAAAAACCCCTCGGACCACGTGTCTCGCATCCAAGGAACATAACCATGCCGAGAAAACCACACCGAGAATGGCGACAGCAATGTCTCGGACTGATAAAGGAAAGGAAGCTACGTACAGGCGAAGTATAGTCTCGAGGACGAAAGCTTCGGACCACGTCGAAGGACCGAAGCCGAAGATCCAGCTTCGGAGTGTAAACCGCCTTACTCGACAGAAACTGACACCACCACGATTGAGTCTTTTGTCTTTATTAGCTGTAAACCACCCAAACTCGGCCTATATAAGGCAAGTTTGGGAAACGTTGAAGGGGTTGGATTCTTGTTTGGTTGAGCCTAAGTAGCAAGAGAGAGATTAGGTTTGTAATCTCCTCTGGTTCCTTAGGGTTTATTTCATGTAATCTCAGCATTAGTAATACACAGAAAAGTTTTCTTTATCTGATCTTGATTATTTTACTTAGTTCTAAATCACTGTTCATTGCATCTTCGATGCTGTTCTTGATGTCTTCGGACTGCTAAACCACTATATACTGTATGTGCGAGTAGATCTGATGGATGTGGTACCTCGAGTACCTATGCAGATTTTCTACTCGTACAAGAAGCGACGGGAGAAACACCATTTCTCCTCACATTTGGAGCAGAAGCGGTCATCCCTACGGAGGTTATACTCCCTACCACAAGAAGTGAAGCATGGGAGAAAGGACTTAACTCAGACTTGATGCTGCAAAAGCTAGACGACCTGGAAGAAAAAAGAGAAGTCGCATTGCAGCGCATGGAAAATTATCAGCAAAGATTGGCTAGAGAGTATAACAAAAAATCCAGATCTCGAAATTTCGTGGTAGGTCAGTACGTACTAAGAGTCATTCCCGCGTACCAGAAGGAAAAGAAAGCAGGAAAATTTGCTCCAACATGGGGAGGACCATACATCATCCATGACGTAGCCGGAAAGGGTTCATATGTTTTGAAAAACATGAAAAGACAGACTTTACGTCATCCGTGGAACGCAACGTATTTGAAGCCGTACTATCCTTGATAGTCTCATAAGTCAAGAACGCATTGTGAACAGAAAAAGATAGAGGCTTAGGCCATTGAATGTGTTTATTTCTGAGAGGAGTTGCGGACCTCATTTTCTAAGTATTACAGCATTATAGAATTCCAAGAAGCGCGTGCTTACACGCAGCAGCCAGAAGAAGATATGGATTTTCCACCACCAATGTGTCTATCTCTGGAGAGGAGTTGCAGACCTCATATATCAAGTACTAGTTCGGGTATTATAAAAGTTGCGTCAACCTAAAAGCGTGTATATAGCGTCATCGAATGAACAAGCGGAACTCTAGCATCACTTCAACAAAATAATTATTTGTATGTAAATAAATTTGATAAATAAAAGTAGTGCATGATTATCACCCGTGGACGTAGGTATTTCGATACCGAACCACGTTAAATCAATGTGTCAAAATTGGCGTCAGTTATAGTGTTAATGAAAAAGAGGCTTACAAGGCCCAAAATCATCGCGATACCGTCAAAACCAACATTTTGATAAGAGTATCCAGCAAACGTATAAATAGGTAAAAACACGCTATGCGTAATCTCTCCAGATTAACCTCGTAAATGTCAATAAGTGTAAGACCAGAGGTTCCAATCGATAGCAAGAGATGCCTAACATACAACATAGATCCCTACCCAAAAGGAGACAAGATCCGGGTAGGGAAACACCCCATATATGATTCTGCTTCCCTTTGGCCAAGGCTTAGCAATCAGTATGACTGGGCAAACACTTGAAAAAACCTTGCACCGCACCAATGAGCACCAAACTCAGATTAAAATTTGCAAATCACACAAAAGGCAAGTCCGTATTGGCCCGCACGGGATCTATCAGTCTTACCAATACTCGACTGGGGCAAAGTCAGTATTGGCCCGCACGGGACCTACCAGCCTTTGCAGTACTTGACTGGGGCAGTCAGTATTGGTTCGCACGAAGGCAAATGAACAACAAACAATACTTGACAGGGGCAAAGTCAGTATTGGCCCGCACGGGACCTACCAGCCTTTCCAATACTTGACTGGGGCAGTCAGTATTGATTCGCACGAAGGCAAATGAACAGCAAACAATACTTGACTGGGGCAAAGTCAGTATTGGTCCGCACGGGATCTATCAGTCTTACCAATACTCGACTGGGCAAAGTCAGTATTGGCCCGCACGGGACCTACCAGCCTTTGCAATACTTGACTGGGGCAGTCAGTATTGATTCGCACGAAGGCAAATAAACAGCAAACAATACTTGACTGGGGCAAAGTCAGTATTGGCCCGCACGGGATCTATCAGTCTTACCAATACTCGACTGGGGCAAAGTCAGTATTGGCCCGCACGGGATCTATCTGTCTTATCAATACTTGACTGGGGCAAAGTCAGTATTGATCCGCACGGGACCTACCAGTTTTTGCGATACTCGACTAAGGGAACGCTACTTGGCTTATGATGCGTAACAGGGGCAAGTATGTATACATACTTTGTTTTGAGCATATGTTACCCATCATAAGCCAAAAGAATAATTTTTTGTTTAAGCAAAGGCCTTGGCAAAGCAAGTATGACAACCCCATTCCTCAAACAGGGGCAGTAGAAGAGAATGGAAAGGAAAGTACAAATTAAAAATTAAACAAAAGTTCTGATGATTGACCATTAAACAAAAGGCAGATTACAGCATAAGTGATTACACCCGCATAGAGAGGTAGCAGTACAAAATACAAAAACATCATAAGGGATAATCAAAAACAATCACCAGAATCAAGGAAAGTTTGAAAATCTAAAGACAAAAACATTTAAGAAGATGGCGCATTAGCATGAGGATCAGAAGACTTCCTATCAACCGAAGCTGCAGACGTCGAAGATTGAGTAGCTCGCTGGTCAGGACGTACAGGCAAGGGTAAGACGGGATAATCCTTCCCAGTAACTACGCGAAGCTCGTCATAAAGATTGTTCACTTTGGTAGCATACTTCAGATGTGCAGCAAAGGTAACTTCAGTAATTTGATGATTAAGCACGAATACTCTTTTCTCAGCCTTGATAGCACGTTGTTCAGTAGAAGTCACCTGAGTAAGAAGATTAGCGCGATGATTCTCCGCCTCGGTTAATTTCCCTTGTAACTCCGTGTTCTGGGAATTCGAAGTAAGAAGTTGTTTTTCAAGACCTGAAAGAACAAAGAAAAATAAGTACGAGAAGATGAAATACACGAAAATAGGAAGCATTACGTCAAGACCCCACTGGTGATAATATTACCCTTAAGATCTACAGATAAAGCCTCATTGGTTCCAATAAGAACACGATTTTCTTCTGAGAGTTTGACATGGGATGCCTCAAGAGAATCGTAGAGGGACTGCAGATTAACTATTTCCGCCTTGTGCAATTGAGTTTCGTGTTCAATACGGACATTTTCATTATGGACTCCTTTCACCGCACACTTCCACTTAGCACATGACATCTCGTCATCAAGCCTCCTGGAGGTTAATTCATCAACAGTGCGTCTAGCAGAATCTAGCTCAGCTTTGAGAATATCAAATTCTTCTCTAAAACTGAGATTCTCGCGGGAAAGATGAGACACTTGGGAACGTAATTCTTTGATAGTAATGCGATCCGAGTCAGGAGTACGACCGGCAAGATGTGCACGCAATTCTGAAAGTTCACGGGTTGCGTTCACTAAGGAAGAAGTCTTCCAAGACAATTCAGCATCTGCCTTCTTCTCATAAGCTCTATAATCCGCGACAGCCCTGAGTCTTTGGTGATCAACGTTATGATAGGCTTTTCTACACTCTTTTACTACCTCACTTTGCTTATTATATCTAAGTTTCACGGTTACTAATTCGAGTGCAAGTTCTTTGTTTTGATTTCGGAGTGTGTTAACCGATTCACGAAGGGATTGAACTTCATTCTCACCCGCCCCTGGTCAGCAGGGGGGACACTTTAGGTAATGAACTAGACAGGCGCGAAAGGAAAGTGGCAAAGAAAACAAGAAACAGGGGTGTACCTTGTTTGGAAAGCAACTGAGCACGAAGGTCCTCCAACTCCTTGCGTAACGACGCGTTCTCCTCAGAAAGCTTATGGTTGGATTCAGTCAATTTAGCAATCTCGGGAGCGGCGGTACCAGCCTCAGCAAGATCCTTCTTTAAATCACTAATTTGAGCACGGGCTTTCTTTAGTTCTTCCTGCTCGTCAGCAAACAAAAAAGACA
>JAJJMA010344740.1:0-10295 GCA_023529015.1 Papaver nudicaule
GACTCACAAGCCTTGATAAACACAGACAGTTACGTCTTTAATGTGTTCACCCGCTCTGATACCAACTGAAAAAGAAGGGGTACCGAAATACTACCAACTTTTCGTTTTGGCTCGTGAGTCTTATGGTAAAAGTCTGGACGATCTCAAAAATCAATATCCAAACCTCTAACTGGAGTAATCTCGACAGTTAGGCAATAACGTACTACTTGGTGCTTTAATTATAAATCAGAGTTATAATGCGGAAAGTAAAAGCACACAAGACACCAAACGTTTTTTAACGAGGAAACTGCCTTGCAGAAAAACCTCGGGAGCTCGTCCAGTTTTGAACACCGCCCAGTACAAACTGACTACAAACACTAGCCTACTATAAGACTTCGGTCTGGGATGTAGCAGAGACCAACTCAAGCCCTCCAAGCGAATTGGCTACTGTCGCCTTCCTTACGTCTCTGGATCCCCCACAGATCGTCACGCACTTGATTCCCCTAGCTGACGTCCGTTACAGGCCTAGGAGTTGCTTTGACCGATGCCAAAGGCTTTTGTCAGCAATACTGGGTTTTAAACCAAAACTGTTGACTTATGGTGTAACTGTCCTCTATCAGTTTACCATAAACAAGATGACTTCCTTCGGATTGCTAGATCCAGGTCATACGGAAATCTACTTCTTGAATCAGGGCTGACACGCAAACCAAGTAAGCAATGCCCAATTCAAATCTACCTCAGTTATAAACGAAGAACCACTTAAGGAACTTATATAACTGGAGCCAACTAGGTCTTACAACACCGAGTGCAGCCGTGCGTTGCTACCTTTCCAACCTTTACGTAACTTAACTAGTTCTTGAATAGCCGTATAGCAGAAGAGACGGACTTTGGAATAGACAAGAACTAGGATAGGTTACTGAGGTTACAGGTGATTCTGATCAACCGCTGAGGGATCAATCTACCTGTGCTTCCCAACTCTCTAAGGAAGTCTTTGATAGTCGTAGGGAGTTCCCAGAGGAGCTGCAACCTATAGAGGATGACTATACCACAACAAGCTTTCACCGAAGTGAAAAGAGTTTACGCTACCTTCCCTGAGGACCTTCACGTGTGCTTGATGCTTGCGGTATTTGTCCTTAGACACCTCTATTTATAGCACTCAATAAGATAGGTTGCTTTGGAATTAAGCAATCAATTACTTGTCCCACAAGTTAAGGAAACCCTAAACTTGCCAACCAAGTAATACAGATTAATCTCAATTGAAATTCCATTTTAGATTTATCTGCCAAGTGTTTTGTTGGCTCACAAACACTTCAAGATAGGAATCCAACAGACCAGAGATAATCTTATCTTATTGACTCATTGAGGATCGTTAGATGGAACACAAAAGGTATTTATGTTTCACACAAGTCCATCTAAGAGATAAAGGAGTTGGAATTTGACTCAGAGTGAAATTCTAAAAGAATAACACGTAATTTGACTTTACCAGGAACTTCTCCGTGTCAGGTTCACGTACCAGTACGTGAACAAATGTGACACAGGAGATTTTCAGCTCCAGGTACGCAAACCGGTTCGGGAACCGTCTGCTGGTCAAATTTGGTCAAATCTGGATTCCTCTGGAAGTACTGGGCTGAGCCAGAACTTAGACGTGAGAACGTCCTCAGCTGTGATCCACAGGCTCTTTGCTCAAGAGTACTCCTTTAGATTCATCCATATCCAACTTAACAGTTTGCAAGCAAACCATTGTAATGGACATATGGTGTCGAATCTATCTCATGCATTCTTGATTCACAGTATTCGTGGGATCAAATACTGGTCATGACATAAAGCCATGTTACACAAGAACACGATCTCAATCGCTATTATCACTACCACTAGTGGAAAATGGCTTGGTTAAGTCTGACTAGGGCTTAGATGAAAGTCTGCCATGAGCTAAATTAGTTATAGGGCCGCCGTAGCCAGTTGTATTTTGAGGAAAAATAAAAAATTAGTCAGGGTCTGATGTTCATATAGGGATATAATAGTAAAAAAACCAGCCTAAAATATGGTGTATGTATAAGACTGCCTTGGGAAACTTTTATGCTTCCACCCAATTCCCTCACCATTCTTTCTATCGCCATATATCCATCTAGATACACCACCTCATTGTTTTTCTTCCTATTCTTCTCTCTCTCGTTCTCTCGAACTCTCTCAGTCTGTCTCTTTACCGAAACCAAATCCAAAAATGAAAATCAATACAAATGAATACCAAAATCAAATCCAAATCCAAGAATCAGAATGCAACCCTCATCGTTAAGCAGAGAGGAAAATCGTTGACAATATGAAAATTGGTTTTCAAAACCCTAGCGATGGAGAAACAGAGGATAAAAATAGAGGATAAAGTTGTATAACATCTTTAACTATCTTTATAGTTTGATCTGATTCTTAGGGTTTTGATCTACAAGTACCTATCATCACGACGACGTAGATGAGTAAAATAGAAAAGGCAAAACCTTTATTCCATGTTTATGAGTCATTTTGTTTTTGAGATTTAAATCAATTTGTTTAGGTGATGATTTTTTGTGATTTTCCTGTTTTTTTAGTTTGTATTAATTTTCTGAGATCTAAATCAATTTACTTTATTTTTCGAGGCTAACAAAATATATTTGGTCTAGATCTGGAATTAGGGATTTGATTGGTTGGTTTTTGGATGTGTAGGTGAAGGGCAGGGGATCTAGAGAACTAATTTTAGAGTGAGATATTTTTGTTTGTTGAAGAAATTGTGAAGAAGCAAATTGATGCAACTGAAAAAAGGTATACAATCATGATTCGTATCCTGTTTAGATGCTATAGATTTTCTTTGTTCTTATTTGTTCATTTTCAATCAATTTGGGATTTGTTGCTCGAATCGGCTGTTTTTGGCTTTAAATTTGGGTTTATTTAATTTCTGTTTGTTTCTTCAACTTGGGTTTTAGGGTTATCTGATGATTTGATGTTTTAGGGACTGTGTTCATGTATCTCGTTCTTTCAACCAATCTCTTTCTTTTAATTTTTCCGTATAATTGTAGATTTTCCTAATTTGTTTCCTGATTTTTTTTTCCAGATCTACTTTTCTTTTGAAGCTATGGAAATCAATCGGTTCCAAATATCATCTAGTTGAGTATAGATCTGTGTGGGTGACGGTTTATACTTAGCTCCTAGGTAACTTTGATGCTAATTGTTCAAACTCTTGTGTGGATCTTCTAAGGTTATTATCTCATGTCCCAATGGTCATCTCATTCTTGAGTGCCTAAAACCACTGAGATTCAAGTTTTATAGATGTATATTTTAATATGTTTAGTAATTCTTGTGCTGTCATAAGGTTCGTAGCTATCACGCCTGTTCTTTGTGGTAATGTTTCTATAGCTTATGTGAAATTTTCATATGCAGGAGCCTTTTGTGACTGTTGCCAAAGATACTATCACAGAGGCGCTCTAAAATTCATAGTTGGTACTAGTTCAGGATGATATTCCCCTAAACTCAACCTTTTAATTTAGTCTGTGAATGTGTTGTTTCTTACTCGTCCTTACATATCTTTTTGTGACCTGCAGATGTTAGAAATCATCATATTATGATTCATTGCAGACATGGAAAGGTATGGAACATGAGCCTTCAATAGGTGGTATTAGTTTTCTGATTAAGTTTCCTTTGCACATGAAACAACATCATAAGACGTGTTGTGTTATTGGTTGTTTGAAGAAAATGCAGAATTGTTGCTTGGCTGCTGTACTTGAAGAATACCATCGATTTGCAGGTGTTAAAGCCAGGCAATGAAGTTCATTGAGAACTATGACACTTCACGCCTAAGCCAATGTCTGTACGATATAATCTACCGCTACGTTTCTCATAATCGGCGTTTGGTTTATTAAGAAGAGAGTGTGCATCAAAAGCGGATTACTTCCATTCTTTCGTTGCAGATACACTTTCATACAAGGTGATTTTTCATTTAAAATTTTTATGAATCTCTTTTCCAGGTTTATAAGGAAGGTCCCATGATATAACTTATTTTGTTGTTTGCTGTGTGTAGATAAATATAACTTGGGGCTGGTCTTGGAGAAGTTCATGTAGAGATCATCAAAAATAAGATTCATGGGTACATTTTCGAACTCCACTATTCGATTTAGTATCTATGGAAATGAGTTGACTGAAAATGGGGTTCTTGTTTGCTGTAGTTTGGGAGTGAAAAAAGTTTTTAGAGTTCAATGTTGTTACTGTAAGCTTTAATTAACCTTGTTTTCCAATACTATAAGTGTTGGAGTTAACCGAAATGTTCAGAATCTTGAATTGATTGAGCAAGAAATGCTACACAACACATACATCTATGCATGTCACAAAGATGTACTGGATTTTATTCCTTAACCATGAAAACTGTTGATAATGTAACAGTTTAACTTATTCAATCGTAGTTTGATATAACTTCTGCTATCTCAAGTCACAATGCTGGAATTTGAAAAGCTCACCTATTTCGTAACTTGTTCTTTTTGTTGCACTGGCAAGGCCATGATAACAATATAATTTCTGCTCAAGTCACAATGTTGGAATTGATTTTGATTGTTTCTTCTCACATTGATGCATTTTGCTGAAGGTTGCAATATAGAAGTTTACATTGATGGCTCATGGCTGGGACTAGAGAGTGAACCCAAATCAATGGTGATAATAAGACCTCCAGTCACGAGGCAGTGGAAGCTACTTTAGAGCTTGAAGTTCGGGAATGAGGTGGTGCAAGCTTTAGCTAAACTATAGCGTTTTGTATATTGTTTTTAAATTTGGAACTTGTGTGATTGTTTTTTTGTTGAAGTTGTATAATAATTTCATTTGTTAATATAATGTTCAGTCAATTCCAGTTTCTTGTTTGCTTTTATAATATTTGATTCCAGGTTAGATTCAGCTAAATCAGTTTTGGATTCAGCTGAATCAAATCTATTTTTTTTAATAAAATATAATCAAATAAAAGACTGCTTCTATCAGTTTTATCGAACGACTGATTAAGGCAGTCTTTCTTTTCAAACAATAAATGCATGATAGAATCAGACTTATTTTTAAATAAGTCTTCCAGGATACACATGACACAAACAGACTTATTCTGGCTGATTAAGTCTGACCCTGACATGCTTAACAGAGCCATTTTCCACTAGTGTACTAAAGTAGTCGACTATATTTCGAAAGAATAGAGAAAGTAGAAATAGAAGAATATCCATAAAGTCATAACTCCTACTAACCTTTTGTCGATGAAGAATAATTGATGTCTTCTTTGTCTTCACAGTCTTCGTCTTCAAGGTCTCTACTACTCTGTCTATATCCCATTTCCGAAATCTAAACTCTAGTAGGCTAAATCAAGAATTGAATTTTGACACCTAAAACTGACAACTAGCTTGACATACCAACGCTAGTGGGTTTGACCGGACAATGCCCTAACAATCTCCCCCTTTGTCAATTTTAGTGACAAAATCAATTTACATATGGATTCAAATAATATACAATGAAGTACTAACCAAATGTAGTTCTTGATTTCTTGAATTCTTCAACTTCTCCTTTGAGTCTTGATGTGTTCATTAAACTCCTGTTGATGAATCCGTAGTCAGCAGTCACAACATATCCAGCTCAAACAACCATAAAGGTATGCTTAGGCTTACGTGGGTTTGGTATGCTCATCCCACATGTTGTTTGTGCGTAAGAGTAAGAATCTGAGCAAACTATGAAGTTGGTGTATCAGAACTTCTAAAGTTATTCTACTCATTCTTGATACGAAGCTCGATCTCAGCTTATAATTATTCCCCCTTACTTGATACTTTATGAAAAGCACAACAAGTAAGCATATGATGTTCTCCCCCTATGGTTATGCACCAGTAATGCAAACAACCACAAGATAAGAACCATATGTATTCTCCCCCTATTTGTCACAAAAATATGACAAAGTAGATTGAGACTAGGGTTTCATACACCTATAAGGACAGGTGAAGCTAAGTACTCGCATATCAAGCTTAAAAGATGGTATACTTAGGTACTCTGAACAACTAGATACCTGAGTTCTCACCTTATGGAGAAATAAAGATACACTTTCTCCTAATATTCCACATCCACGCTCCCCAAAAAGATTTGTTATTAAGCGTAAGTTCAAAAAGAACTCTCCCCCATGTAGTGTTATTCAATAAAGAACAACTGACAAAGACTAACATGGACAGGAACAATTGAATGTTATCCAGTTTTGCTTTGTTAATAATCTCTTTCCTTAGCCATTTTCTAAGAAATAAGAGTATGATCACAAAAAGTTTTCTCTTCTTAGAACAAGAAGGTAATATAACTTTTGTGATATCCATGACTTTAATATAATCATCACTTGAATAGCAATGAATAAAATCATGTTGGCAATACTCACAGCATGATCACGAAGATCACGTATTGCCCTCTAAGATATACAAAACTTGTGTTAACAAAGATTGATTTATTCTTAGAGTAAAGGCTTAACTTTTTCACATGGAGTTTCACCAATAAGTGTGAATAAAGTTTTCCTTGGAACAAAGATCACATTGGACTTTATGAGTTCCAGGAGTCTCAGAGTTTAACCTGTGTGAAATTCTGGAAGAATATTCACAAATCTGAATAACAGCCAAAAGACTCGATTTAGAGGTTTGTGTAGGTACACGAACTTAAATGAGCTTTGGAACTCAGGAGATTCTCCGAGTTTCTGTTTCGTGTACGGTTCGCGAACCGGCCACCTTCAGATTAGGTTTAACTCATAATGATCCTATAACCGTAGTACACCAAGAAGGTATACTAACATAACAAGAATGTCATGTCGGTAGGATTCACTCTTTGTTCAAAACAGAAGTCATAGACTTTGTTTGCAACTTGTACATTTAAGAAATCTTAAAGCCAAGTTGAGTTAGAGAAACATGAAAGATACATATTCATATTCAAGGATTTGACAACCTTTAAACAAATGAATATTAACATGATCAATGTTAACATACCTTTATGTAATCTCCAACCGGGTCTGTGCCCTATTCTTGTGCTTTACCTCACCGTATCATTCGAAAGGGCACTACATGGTGAGGCCGCACAGACACAATCAAGTTGTGTCAGAGTGAACAATTTCTTGTTCACTTTTGGTAGTCAAAACAGGAACTACTACATCACTGGGTTTTTCACCAGAAGCAGTCTTAGGCTTAGATTTTTTTGCCTTACCCTTTTTCCTGTTTTTCTTCCGTAACCCAAGCATTTCATGATGTAATTTAACCATACCAAGTATTTGTTGGTTAAATAACGCATTATTTTTCATGAATTCTCTTAGGGTAGCCTCATCAAGGTGATCATTCCCTTTGGCATTTATTGCTCTATCAATATGAGCAATATGATCTTTCTTCCCATCTTTCTCATCAAGGTTACTTGAGAGAGAATTGGATTGACTATCCTTTTGCAGGTTAGTTGATCTCCAATTGGGAACATCAGATCTAGTCTTCGCTTGTACAAAGTTGTTTTCCTTTCTGTAATTATGACGATTACGAGAGGACTTTGTAGAGCGTTTATAGGCAAAACTTGGCTTGTCATAATTCTGTTTCTTATGCCTAAAGGTTGGACGTTCACAACCTGGATCATTAGATGATGCTCCGTTGTTGTTAGGTTTGATGTGAATCTCCAAAACAACAGGAATAATCGAGCCATTGGCTTTCTCATTCCTTTTACGGAATCTGCAGCTTCTAGCCAAGTGACCTTTACCACCACAATAAAGGCAATTTTTGGTAACAAAAGGAGTGGGATGCTTGTTGTTACCTGGACGTGCGTGTGGAGCTTGATAAATCTTGCTCTTCTTCTCCTTGACTGGCTGTAGAGGTATATCACCTTGGGGATCACTAGTAGCCGGTTGAGAAGAATCCTTACCTTTGACAAATTTCACCTCTTTGTTATTACTTGGAGCGTCTATTCCTTTATAGCCCAAACCTCGTGTGTCACGATGATTTTTACTCGCTCCTAACATTGAGGTTAGTTTGTCAGAGCTATTGTTCAACTCTTTTAACGTCTTGATTTCGGCAAGAGCATTAGCCAGATTAGTTTCCGAGCTATTATTCAACTCTTTTAATGTCTTGATTTCAGCAAGAGCATTAGCCAAATCAGTTTCTAGACGTTTTTCCCTAGTGAGAAAAGTGTTTTCTTTTTCTTCGAAACACTTTTGTTGAGTGACTATCTTAGCATCTGATGCAATAAGCTTTTCATTCAACTCACAGAGACTATGATGAAGATTTGCCCTTTCCAGTTCTTTCGAACATAACTCTTTGTCAAGAGATTTTACTTTACTATTGACAATATCAAAGCCTACATAAAGACCTTGATAGCACCTTTTTAAATTCTTGTTATCTCGAGAGAGCTGAGATAGAATTTCAAGGAGCATAGAGTTGGGTGTGCTCTTCATAGAAGGAGTTAAAACCTTAACGATAGCTGAAACATCCTCTTCTACTTCTCTCTCAAAATCTGAATCGGGATCATCATCATCCATATGCATGTTCTTTTGGAGGACGGATTCCCAATCTTCAGACTCTATATCATTAACAGGAGTATCCTGTCTAGGAGATCCAATCAGGGCTTGTTCAGTCCTTGATTGCGAAGAAGAAGTATCGTTAAGATTTGGTTCAATACTGTTGGCGCGGTCCACTTCTGCATGCATAACAAAAGTGCCTCCGGATAGTACGTTACAAGCGTTTACGCTTAGACCCATGACTCACAAGCCTTGATAAACACAGACAGTTACGTCTTTAATGTGTTCACCCGCTCTGATACCAACTGAAAAAGAAGGGGTACCGAAATACTACCAACTTTTCGTTTTGGCTCGTGAGTCTTATGGTAAAAGTCTGGACGATCTCAAAAATCAATATCCAAACCTCTAACTGGAGTAATCTCGACAGTTAGGCAATAACGTACTACTTGGTGCTTTAATTATAAATCAGAGTTATAATGCGGAAAGTAAAAGCACACAAGACACCAAACGTTTTTTAACGAGGAAACTGCCTTGCAGAAAAACCTCGGGAGCTCGTCCAGTTTTGAACACCGCCCAGTACAAACTGACTACAAACACTAGCCTACTATAAGACTTCGGTCTGGGATGTAGCAGAGACCAACTCAAGCCCTCCAAGCGAATTGGCTACTGTCGCCTTCCTTACGTCTCTGGATCCCCCACAGATCGTCACGCACTTGATTCCCCTAGCTGACGTCCGTTACAGGCCTAGGAGTTGCTTTGACCGATGCCAAAGGCTTTTGTCAGCAATACTGGGTTTTAAACCAAAACTGTTGACTTATGGTGTAACTGTCCTCTATCAGTTTACCATAAACAAGATGACTTCCTTCGGATTGCTAGATCCAGGTCATACGGAAATCTACTTCTTGAATCAGGGCTGACACGCAAACCAAGTAAGCAATGCCCAATTCAAATCTACCTCAGTTATAAACGAAGAACCACTTAAGGAACTTATATAACTGGAGCCAACTAGGTCTTACAACACCGAGTGCAGCCGTGCGTTGCTACCTTTCCAACCTTTACGTAACTTAACTAGTTCTTGAATAGCCGTATAGCAGAAGAGACGGACTTTGGAATAGACAAGAACTAGGATAGGTTACTGAGGTTACAGGTGATTCTGATCAACCGCTGAGGGATCAATCTACCTGTGCTTCCCAACTCTCTAAGGAAGTCTTTGATAGTCGTAGGGAGTTCCCAGAGGAGCTGCAACCTATAGAGGATGACTATACCACAACAAGCTTTCACCGAAGTGAAAAGAGTTTACGCTACCTTCCCTGAGGACCTTCACGTGTGCTTGATGCTTGCGGTATTTGTCCTTAGACACCTCTATTTATAGCACTCAATAAGATAGGTTGCTTTGGAATTAAGCAATCAATTACTTGTCCCACAAGTTAAGGAAACCCTAAACTTGCCAACCAAGTAATACAGATTAATCTCAATTGAAATTCCATTTTAGATTTATCTGCCAAGTGTTTTGTTGGCTCACAAACACTTCAAGATAGGAATCCAACAGACCAGAGATAATCTTATCTTATTGACTCATTGAGGATCGTTAGATGGAACACAAAAGGTATTTATGTTTCACACAAGTCCATCTAAGAGATAAAGGAGTTGGAATTTGACTCAGAGTGAAATTCTAAAAGAATAACACGTAATTTGACTTTACCAGGAACTTCTCCGTGTCAGGTTCACGTACCAGTACGTGAACAAATGTGACACAGGAGATTTTCAGCTCCAGGTACGCAAACCGGTTCGGGAACCGTCTGCTGGTCAAATTTGGTCAAATCTGGATTCC
>JAJJMA010344744.1:0-21995 GCA_023529015.1 Papaver nudicaule
TTGTGTAGCTAAATACGGGCGAATCCCAGTGTCTTTTTTTGGTTATTTTGGGCACTTTGTAGTTTCATTATCTATCTATATATGTATGTTGGTTTCCTTACTATATTTATAGTAAACCCCTTCTTAACTCCGCCAATGCAATTTCATTGCCGGTCCCAAGCCCGGATAAAGGAAGAGGGGGAAGGTGCGTATACTCATGTGTCGTACCTGAGTAGACTGGAAGGTAATTTTCTTTTAGATAATGGTGTATTAACTGCAAGTTTTGGTTGTCGCCTCAATGCATGTGTTGTTTCTGTTTGTAGGTTATTTGAGTAGAAGGATGAGGATTGAGGGACAAATCATTGTAAGTTTTCTTGTTTGTGCGCCTCTGTTGCGTTTTGGTTTAACTTTAACCAACTGATGTGTGTGACATGTCTGCAGTTGGTGCTAATGGATCTGGGAAAACTAACTTCTTTCATGGTAAGTAGTTCTACAAAGTTGTATTCTCAATAACTGAGTATAAACTTGAACTTATAGAATTTCTGTGTAGTTGTCATTAGAGTCATCGCTATCAAATTACTGGGTAATTTGAACTCTGTATTCACCTTATTATCCATCAATTAATCACTAGCTGGTAAATCTGAATTCAGGTATATGATAATTACTGGCACCTACTAACTTGTTTTTCTTTTCTTTTTTATGTACAGGCTTTGAAGGCCTAATACTGAAGAATATGCTCGATCCAACATCGAGGTTTGCTAAAATTGGCTCTCCATTGATTTATTTCATTTAGTCACGATCCATTCTCTTTTCAAGCAGTATGCTGAATATTTATGTTGCGTTTGTAGACTGAACATGAATATTCATCCACTTACAAGAATAGTGTTGGCATGTGTACGTACACTTGCGGTTTGAAACTACAACATCAGCCATGAGTGCGCAGTGTGCACTTCATGGGAATTTGCTGGGAAGATGATAACTGCATCATACATGGTCAGTCTCTCTCTCTTCCTCTGTATTATGTGCACACTCGTATTCCTAATTAACTACATTACTGGATTGGATTATGTTTTCTTGTTTCTGTTTTGTCTATATATATTGTATTTGGCTATTATCGACACGTGATTTGTTTGGTTCCAATTTTCAGTGATCTCTTCCAGAACTTGTTCAGTATTTGGATAAGAAACTAGTGGATCTGGATGAAGAGAAAGATGAACTGAAATCATATCAACAGCTTCAATGATCTAGGAATTGCCGTCGTCGTAAGTATTTTTCCATTTCAGAGTGCATCAATGTTCCATTTCCCACTGTATGGAAATAGATATGCATGAGTAAACATAGGCAAATTTCTTTGTTAATTTGTTGTGCTTGATTTTGGTTCATTTTTACTTGTGGAGTTCAGACTCGATGAAAATACTTGATTGATATTACATCTCTGTGAACGTCTTCAAATTATATTGCTTTGAATGAATGAATGAATGAATGAATTGGAATTGGAATTCTATATAAATGCAGGTGCAGAAACAGAAAATCTGCAGGAACGGCAAGCAAAGATCAGTTTTTTTTAATACCGGAATTAAAATTAGCAACGTTTATAAGTGTTGCTAGCATGAATGACGTCATTATCTTTGCAACGTTTATATCTGTTACTGTGGAACAAAAATGACGTCATATCCCTTTGCGGGACCCGGTGACACGTGGATTACAGGAAAAATGGACACTTACGAAGACGTTGCTGACAAAAAAGAAAACGTTGCCCTAATTAGTTACGGTAACGGTTATAAATGTTGCTATAAAAGAGCAACGCCAATTTGGTAACGTTTATAAGCGTTGCCGAAATTCAGAGCAACGCTTATTACCGTTGCTAAATGGTCAAAATGGCAGTGTTAAAATAAAAGGACGAGTGCCAAAATATTGAGAAAATCTTGCATATGCATGTACATACAAGAAGAAGACAATTAAGGATAGTTAAATCTTCCATGTGCATAAAGCTATATAAAGCGATGTCATATTGAGAAAAGACATACTTTAATATTATGATTATGATATAAACATTGTATGTTTAATCAAAGAAGTGATTTCTTTAATGGCTCATATCTCATAGGTGGATTCTTAAGAGTAGCGAGTGGATTTTCTGATGAGTTTTCGACTGGGGCTACCTTCACTAATTAGATCATATTTTATCCGGTATGAAATTGGTATCAGAGCTGAATGATACAAGCTACGTATGTTATTGAATCATGGAGAGGCATATGATAGAATTGTCTACGATGAGGTGTCAGATTGAAGACTCTTGTGGAATTGTTCGATCAATTCCACACAAAGGACTTAGGGAAGCCCTCATGGAGATTCCGGAAGGCAACCAAAAAACGCACCTGTTAAATTACCGAAAGGTAGTCTAGAGGATTATCTTGTAAGTGATGTTATGAGCTTTGCAGAAGTTCATAACGACGAATTCCAAGAAAATTTATTTATATGCGACGGAGGTAAAACAAACAAAGTTTTTGTATATTGGGATGCTCCACCGATATATGATATTTATCCAGACGATGAGTATTATTTCACGACAACAGTTGTAAACAGAGATATTAAAATCTATGCAGCTTCACGAGAAAATTTTTGATGGGGCAATATTTGATGGGGGCATGGGGGACAAATCATAAGATGCCATGTGTCCGTCCTATTTACTGTGTGCTTAATTAACTAAAGCTCTGACTATTTTAGAGGAAGGGCATTTTAGGTTTTTTCCGCATCAAAAATGTGAATCAGTGTTCCCTACTATGAACAGAATCCCCTATCAATGCCGCTGACCTTAAATCTCCCCTTTCCTATTTCAATTGATTCCGTCCGCCATTAATCTTTCTTTATTTTATTTTATTTTCATATTCATAAGAAGTAATTGAAAATCCATCTTCTTCCTCTTTTTTATCAGCAAGTATGATTATATCCCACCACCACCTTCATCAATCAACAACAACTCGTCACTGCACTATCAACGTATTTGGTTTTAAGGTTCTTATGAATATTTAATAATTGAGGCGTTAATGAGATTGATAAATAATTGTCAACACTAGAAAAGTATTTCATTTGTAAGCCTCTGTTGATGAAGTTGTTTTTCAAGGTCCAATTTTTCTGTGTTGATTCTGCAATTAATGATGTATTGTGCTTTAGAATTATCGGAAGTGTGAACTGGGATTTATTTGAGAGGACTACTTGTTTCAAGTTAGTGGTCTATCAATCACAATCGCAATTTTTTTTTAAAAATACCTAATTCTTTCGATTAATCATCTTCTTCTTCCGCCCAAAATTGATTACGAGATGAGATTTTAATTGGAAATTGATATTGTCGAAGATATTTGGAGAAAGAGTAAAAAAAAGATGCCGAAAGTACCCTTGCTATAAAAAAGTCAGAAGTTTAGTTAATTAAGAACATAGATAATAAGATGGACACATGGCACCTTATGATTTGTCCCCCATGCCCCCATCAAATATATTTCATAAAAGATGCACACAGGAAAAAAATACAAAGGAAAAGTTTTAGGTGGAATATTCTCTGCAGTAAATACTCCCTCCGTCCCTCTAAAATAGGCGGAGAATTAATTTTTTGTTGTCCCTTTAAATAGGCGGAATTGCAATTTCAATGTGCTTTTTGACTTGTTTTACCCTTATTTATGATATGTTGGGAATTGTATTGATAATAGGACAAAGGGTAAAAACAGTAAAAAACATGACCATTTATGAAAACAAAAAAATGTCTTATTCTACGAGAATTGGACTTCTCCGCCTAATTTAGAGGGACGGAGGGAGTACACAACAAGAATACTTAATTCAGAATATGGGAGACAATTCTTGCAAATGTCAAACTTCTAGGTGACTACATAGATTCATCCATCTTCTTTTATACTGAAAACGAAGAAAACTCAAAGACGATAATGTAAGACGCGAATCTTCAGTTTTTTTTTTTTTTTTTGGTATTTAAATCTTCAGTTACATGAATCTTCAGTTACATGAATTTAATCAGTGTAGGTTCATTTGGGGTATTTATAATTTTAGTAAGTTATTTATAATAAATGTAGCAGAAGGGAAATACATGCAAGTTATTTATTAACTAAGGATAGTTAGGTTTCACTGTATAAAACAGTGGTAACCTACCCTCCCCACTTGGGGGAGGTCAGGGGTTCGACCCTTGTTGTATCAAAAAAAAAACTAAGGTTAAATCTTGCATGTGCATAAGGCTATATAAAGCGATGTAATATTGAAGATATACATACTTGAATATTATGATTATGATATAAACATTTTATGTTTAATTAAAGAAGTGATTTCTTAATGACTCGTATCTTTTAGGTGGATTCTTAACAATAACGAGTGGATTTTTTGTTGAGTTTCGATTGGGGCTACCTTCATTTAAATCATATTTATCCGGTATCAAACTTGCCAATGAGATTAGGGAGAATATAACTAATTATTAGAATGTAGGCATCCAACTCAAAACCAATTGGCAATGAGTGGACTAGCCCATAGGATTATTAATGGCATGATCTTAGAGAGCCCATACAATGTGGGACCACTAGTCTAAGCACGCCCTCTCACGTAGCCTCGTTGGGTCTAACACGTGGACATATAATCGGGTGACGCAGAGTAAACGTGCGGTCGTACTAGACTCGTCACAAAATTTCCGCTCTTATACCATATTAGAATCTGGGCGTCTAATTCAAAACCAATTGGCAATGAGTGGAGTGACCCATCAGATTGTTAATTGCAGGATCTTTGCCATACAATGTGGGACTAATAATCTCAACACTAATCTCCTTATTTACTATGAGAGTGATTAAATACAACCCACACTTTAACTAAATACAATCCTAGCTAAATACAACCCCCTTAAAAATAAATATGCTAATTACAATCCTATTTAATTTTAACATTTTCGTTATATACAAACCATATAATGTTTGACCAACCTAATCAAGGCAAATACAATATTTGCAAATATTTTGTTTCATTAAAAGTCAAGTGATCTACAAATCTTATCTCTTCTCCTCCAAATTTGTGAAACTGAAAATCACCTTTAATAACCATTACGAGTTGATCTTCTATCCTTTCTTTCTTGACAAAATCTAGGAACCCTAAATCCCATTTATGCTCATTCCCCTATATCCCGTTTATGGGGATACCCAAATATGTTCTGAATTTTTCTAAATAACCCAAGCCAAAGGCTTGGGTTCTCAAAGGACCCTTCATTAAGTTTTCTAATATGTGAAGCCCAAAAGGAAAGTTTAACACTTTAAGACCGTAGATTTTCATCAGATTTCATATTAACAATTTTGGGAAGGCTATTATACCCTTTACTATCGCATTTATTAATCAATTAATTGAAAATACTAGTTACCATCATTTTTCGTCATTATTAGCGATTATTTCGGTCAAAGACCGATTAAATAAGGAAGAATGTAACGAAAATATATTCTCTTGTTTCATAGCCGTGAACTATTCATCCTTTAGTGGCGCGACTAAATTTCATTTTGAAGATATTCTGATCAAGGAAGGGGAGAAAGTATGAGAGATGGAAAAATTCGACGAAGTAAGACCCTTGTTTATTTTCCTCTCGTAGTACACGAAGACTTGTTCTTATTCCATGTTCATTAGTTCCATACAAATGAATCATCTCACAGTGGTTACCTTGGTGATTCCATCTTGTTACTTTTCATCTCTTTGTAAGAAATGGGTTCAAGTCTCGATGCTTACGGTGAGTTTTCTGTTCCAAGTCAAACAAAGTTAGAAATATTAGTTAAAGTTTAAAGTCGAGAGCCTAGCTACTTTCAAACCTACGTTTAATTTTGTTTTCCCTTTCAGTAAGAAGGAGGTGGAGATTTGTACGAGTAGAAAATCTGCATAGGTACATGAAGTACTACAGCCCTCAGATCTACTCATACATACAGTTATTTAACATGATTCAGTGGTACGAAGTTAAGAACAATACCGAAGATATACAAAAGACATTAATCAAAGACTAAATGTATAAAGATTTATATTTCAGTGTTGTAACTACATGGATAATGATCCTAAGGAGCTAGAGGAGATACAGACATAATCCCTCTCTTGCCGCTTAGGTTCACCCAAAAGAATCCAACCCTTACAATGTTTTCCAAGCTCGCCTTATATAGGCCGAGCTTGGGTGGTTTACAGCTAATAAGACAAGGGACTCAATCGTGGTGGTGTCAGTCCTTGTCGAGTAAGGCGGTTCCTTCGGTGGTGCTCCGAAGGTTGTATCTGGGCTTCGGTCCCTTGGAACGGTCCGAATCCCTTTCTTCTGAGTCTTCACTCGTCGTGTTTGGTTCATCCTTCTTTGGTTTGGTCCCGAGGTTTCGCTGCTGGTTCCTCTGGCGCGATTCTGCTTCTTGGATTTATGACACATCTCCCGAGGGGTTTTACCCTCCACAGTTTGCCTCTTTTCTTGTCCGAAGATCGTGGAGGTTCGAAGAAGGAAACTACACTGGACCTTGTCCTTTTTGACATGTGTCCGGTATTTTAACTTCCTTAGCTGACACATGCCGCTTTTAATGGTTTCAAAATCTTCGCCCCCTCTACCTTTTACCGGCTGCGCCGGTCGTGTGTCTTCCTATTTAAACTTTGTTTGCCCTCTCTTTTCCTTCTGTAGTCTTTTGTAGTATTCTCGATCTCTCTAACTGCTCCCCTTTGGATCTGCTACCTTATTTATGGTAAGCTTTCGCAATTACTTATATTCTTCTTTGCTTGTTCTTTCTCTAAGTTTTCCTTTGTTTATTAGGCCCCTGAAATGAGTGCGCTTCCTAGCGGTGAGTTTCCCCGGTAGATGGTAGATCCTCAGAAATTCACTTGGGAAGAAAGAGCCAGGATTTATGGCTTTGATGCGAATCTTTTCCTTTGCCAGAGTTTGGGCAAAGTCAACTTGTCCCCTGAATTGCTTTCTTCTCATCAGTGTAATGACAGGAAGTTAATTGTCTCCGGCGAGCAACTTGGCGCCGGTCTTCCGATTCCATTGTATGATCCTGTGAATCCACTTTTTTTATGAAATTTACTCTCAAATCAGCCCTCCTTCTGGCGTGATGCAACTGGACGGGAATTCCATTCAAGTTATTCGAGAGTGGGTAGCTCGTTCGGATGGCAAATATTATTATTATGATAAGCTTCCTGAGGAACTCAAGCGCCCACCAAGTTTTTGGACTGTCGAAATTTTTTTCAAATACTATAAGGTGGAAAAAAGCTTGCTTACACCGAAGGCTCCCTGGGGTGTAAGCCTGGGCAAAGTAGCTGATTCTTCGCATGTTATGGGTGACGTGGATCTTTCTGGGTCTAAAACGGATACACTTCTTCGCCATTCTAGCGATGAAGTATGGTTTTCAAAACCCGTGCTTATCGAAGGTCCCGTTCTTTTTGGCTACGAAGACAAGGAGAAGAAGGTCAAACGAACAAAATTTGAAGAGAACCATAAGCTTTCTGTTGTTGAGTTTTATAAGATTCACTTCTCCGAGGAGGAGCGTAGGAAGTCTCAGGAGAAGATAATTGTTGTCAAGGAGAAGGTATGACGAGGGATATATATATATATATATAACCCTTTTTCTGTTGGTTGTTTTACTTATGTGGTTTTCTTTTCAGAAGCTTGCGCCGAAGAATCCCCAAGCTCAAGAGCAAACCAATCACTCGAGGAAGAGGAAAGAACCTTCGAAGTTGACTGCTGACAGGGGGAAAGATGGTCAGGTGAAAAACACTAACTGCCTCGGTTATTTACTGGGTATGGATGTCTATCTCTGTTTTAGAACCTGACAATTGTGACTACTTTTAAGCAGGATGAAGTGCTCCAGGTTGACGATGGTGTAATGAAATTTTCTTTGTGTGACCCGAGTCGGGAGAAACCTGCCTTTAGTGGCGTAAAGAAGAAGCTTGTGAAGACTATTTCCCGAACTGTTGGTTCGCAGAGACCTACTGTCAAGACTGCTGGCAAAGGTATAGTTGTTCCTGCCACGTCCGTAGGAAGAACTGATGGCGGGGTACCGAGGATGAGAAGGTCGAACCTTTGAAAAGGAAAAAAAGGGGGTCTTCGAATGAGCTAGTTCTTCGGGAGGCTGCCTTGGCGACGTGCTCCCAAATTGCTGTGTCAACGCAGGGGCCCACTGCCCCTGTATTTGCTGATGTCCAGGTTGGTGATCCTTGCCCGTCTGACATAGGTTTTAATGAGTATGGCTCCAACGACTGTTTTGTGGATGCTTCATTGGGTCAATCCTCTCGCTCTGCTTCGGTCCCAGACTCAACTCCTGTTGGTTTTGCACGGAGGCCTTGCTCGGCGGAGGAGGCGCGGAAGCTCCTTGAACGAAGCTCCATTCCTGGTCCTTATGCCGAAGACCTTTCCGAACATTTAAAAGAATATGCTAGGGATCCCCTGAAGCATCCGTTGGATCCTTCAGTAGCTAGGTTTCTTTCTCAAGATTTTTCTGGCAACTGGGATAGAGAAGTTCTTGCCTCGGCGACTCCCAAGCATCAGGCATTTATTGAAGCTGTGAGTGTGTTTTTGTTTTAAGTTGCTCTTTGCGTATCATATGTTTCGTGTACCGATTTGGTTTTTGTATGCCTTTTTTCTGCAACAAAAGCATCATGGAATGTACCTGCTGGATCTGGCTGATGCGCGAGGTATGAAATTACCCGTCTTGATGCGGATATTCGATCTTATCAGCAAGAGAAGAGTGAGCTTTCTAAGAGTGTGGAGGAATTGGAGAAGCGGCTGAAGCTGTTGTTAAGGAGCGAGATAGTTATGCACAAGAATTGGAAGCTGAGAAAAAGCAAGTTTCAAAGCTGAGTGCCGAGTTAAGTGTTAAGGGTAACGAGCTCAGCCTTTCGCAAGTTGCTTGTAAAGAGAAGGATGGTAAGCTAGCATTGCTTAACGAGGAAGTGTTGAAGCTCCGAGATCGTATCAGGGGGGAAGCTAGTCGAACATCCCTGTTCAGCCGTCAACACGGTCGGTTTTTGTTTAGGGATTTCGGCATGCGGCCTCCCCACTATCGCAATGGCGAGAATGATCCTGATGCTTCCCTAGAGTCCGATAAGGGACTTCTTCCTTCCGCAGATGTCAAGGCGATAGTGGCAGAGTTAAAGGCTGCGAGGGAAAATGGTGTTTTTGAGGAGGTGGGTAGTGAGGATAACGAAGCTGATGGTGAAGAGAGGAATGGTGATGAATCGTTGATCGAGAACTCGAATGAGGACAAGGACGAGGCGATTAAGGAGGATGAAAATGTTAATGCCTCTTTTGCTGATTTTATGATTGATGTCGAAGTTCCTGATCGATCTTATGATACTCCGAGGTTTACTGCTTTGTCCACAAAGGGCGATGTCGATCCGAAGATTTCGGTTTCTCAAGCTGGTCCCAATGTTGTTTCTGGGGAAGAAGATGCTGCCCCCAAGGAGATTGTTGAGACTTTCTAAGCCGAACATGTCTTTGCTCTATTTCTCTTATTTCTTTTCATTTGTATGTGACTTTGCTGGTGTAGTTGGTAAAATCCCCATGGTTGAGATTTTACCAATACACCCATACTTAAAGACCATAAACACTTTATAACAGACATACTTAGAGTAAACCGCTATTAACACACACATCAACACTTGAACATAGGTATTAGAGAACCAAGAATGGAAACCATAAACATAGCATAATAGATAAGTAAATCAAAGCCCTCATGCATAGACTATTATTAATGGAATTATTGCATCTCACCTTGCTAAGGATGAACACTCTACAAAGTATCAAGATCCTTCCTAGAAGATTGAGCTAAGGAGAGTAAGAAAAACTCTTTTTCTCTCTATAGATCAACCCTAGAATTCACTTGTCCAACCCATCTCTCAGTGGGAATACATGGCCTTTTATAGGCGCCAATTACATAGTGGGATACAGCTAATACATACAATACATTTCTGACACTATTTGTCCATTTCCTAATACCTTTGATACCGCCGTCCTTCTTCGATACTTTAGCGCCTTTCCTCTTCACCTTCAGCGCCCCTCGCCCTTGATTGGATAAGATCAATGACTCGAACCCCACTGAGTCAACAAGTCAACTCTGACAATCCGACCGTTCTGCCCAACATTAAATGCTCAACCAATCTTAGCAGCTTTTGTCGATGACGTGCCATTGTCGCTGTCTTGAGGTATACCGCTCTGGTCCAGCTCTACCCAGCGCCTTCTTCATGTGGGAGTTAACCGCTGAAGGATGCCGCTAACACCATTATTTACTTCTATGGGTGCCCTTCTATACAAAATCACTTTTTGAGTACCCTAAATAGGCTTAAGGCATTTTCTACACTCACATTTTGCCTCTTTTATCTTCAGAGACTTTAGTCGCTGAAGATGAAACTCTTTTTCCCGCCGAAAATGCCAATACACCTTATATTAGTTAGATTCTCTCCACGTATGAGGACATGCCGTGAATCTAGGTCTTTTCTTTTGACCTGATACATGCTTAACCGGTTGAGACCTTTCTCCTATAAATATTTCATCTTCTTCTTTTCAACCTTATTTCTTCTTCTTAAAATTTTTCTTCCTTCTTTTTCCTTCAGAGCTCTAGAACCAAAACCCTAACCGTCGCAAACCGTCACTGCATCACCATAAACCACCATTTTCCTCCTCTTTTCCATTTCTTTTTAGTGTAAAACCCCTCAATAGCTACTGCTTCATCGTTTCCATCACCAAGAATCACCTTTTATCCCTTTTTCTCTTACTCCGGTGACTTTCACCTCTGCACTTTCCGTTCTCCGACTGATCTTCATACTTTCCGGTCTTCTCGTGTCTTCTACTGATTCTTCTTATGATCCTAACTCTGCTTCACAACACCAGGGATCTAACGATGAGGACTGTAGGGGGTAAAACCCCTCGGAACACGTGTCTCGCATCCAAGAAGCCTAACCGCTCCGAGAGGATCAGCAGTGAAATCTCGGACTAGCCCAAAGAAGAAGAGGTCACACACGAACGAATTGAAGACTCAGAAGGAAAGGATTCGGACAGCCCCAAAGGACCGAAGCCCCAGAATCAACCTCGGAGCGCCACCGAATAAACCGCCTTACTCGACAAGGACTGACACCACAACGATTGAGTCTTTTGTCTTTACTAGCTGTAAACCACCCAAGCTCGGCCTATATAAGGCGAGCTTGGAAAACTTTGTAAGGGTTGGATTCTTTTTGGGGAGAACCTAAGCGGCAAGAGAGGGACTAGGTCTGTATCTCCTCTGGTTCCTTAGGGTTATATTCCATGTAATCTCGACATTGAAATACATACAAATCTTTATACATTTAGCCTTTGCTTTTATATCTTGAACCTTTGATTGCTGTTCTGTTATCTTCGGTATTGTTCTAATGGTCCTCGCACCATTGAATCTTGTTTGAAGTTACTGTATGTATGAGTAGATCTGATGGATATGGTGTCTTATGAACCTATGCAGATTTTCTACTCGTACAGTTTGGCGCTAGAAACAGGGATGATTAAAACAACTTAGGGGTTTGCCTATGATTTTTCGGGTTTTCAAATTTTTAGCATATTTTTCTTATCCTTTCAAAAGATTTTCAAAGGCTTGTTTTCTCAAAAGAACCTCCTGTACCTTAAGCATCTAAAAGAACCTTAAAGGCTTTAGCATGTATAAGAGTTTTCTGAGCACAGCATTAGGTGATAAGGTCATCCATTAAAGAGTTTCAAAACCTTGGTACGGTAAAACCGATTTCTAAAAGGGGCAGTTCCTTCTCGCTTTAAATACTTAACAGAGGATTCTAGCCTTGGGAGAAACGATTATGGAAAAATATTTGTGAAAATTCATTTTAGGGTTTTTTAAATTCCTGCTATATTTGGGGATGAATTTCCATAAGAGAAACTGATGAGGAAGATGATTTGAGTTAAAAGACAAAATAAGTAGTCAAGGATATACCTAAAAAGGGCAAATACGACTTATATTAAAAATCCGTCTGAAAAATCCGTTGCAGTGTACAGACTTACATGGCCGACAAAGTACACTGCGCTAGCCGCCTTGGACCTCACGGGTTTTTTTTTTTTGTTGTTTTCTGACAGGTCATAACCAGGAAGGCTTCAAAATCGGACCAGGCTCCGAAGCAGCGAGTAGGATCCTCGAAGCAAGGGACCGGATCATCAAGACAACATTACACTAGATTCTCGACAAGTAAAGGGTTATCCCCTGAGGTGGCGGCTAGCACAGTCCAACACCGGGAACCAGTAAACGAGAACGAAGTGTATGTAGAAGACTTAGGCCCCGAGGAAGAAGGATTTCCAGAGGCTGAAGAACCACACCAACATCAAATACAAGAAGAAAATGGGGAATCTCCCTTCACGCTCACGACTCTTTGAAGAGTAGAACTCTCAATAGAGATGTTTAATGGAAATTAGGTTACCCTTCACACTTGGATAAAACCAATACTTTAGGAAACTCTTAAACAACCACGCTTTTAAACACAAAAAGCGTGGCTAAACATCACGTTTCCATTCTAAGACCCAAAAATGTTCCAAGCATGGCCAAATACAAAATTGAATTCCCCCTGTGTCGTATGTAACGTAATGGGGGATTTCGAGCCTGGTTATTTTGGAGGCGAGCACATCTTAAATGGGGCGAGAAAATTATACCACACCCAAAACCAATTATAAAGGATGACTATATTTGGTGAAGATACTAAAAAGTCCCTACACTAATCTTACTACACTAATCTTACTGCAAAACTAATCAAAAAACACTCAAACAAAAACTATTCTTCTTAATTTCATTAACAAACAAACACTCTTATTCTCTCTATATCATTTCTCTCTCTCTAAAACTCGAAAAAAAAAACCTTAACAACTTCAAAATTTGGATTTTGAAACTTGGTTTGTTTATTAACTTACATTACAAAGATGGTTGGTCAAAACACAATCGAATAATGCTTCATTGGTATATGTGAGAAGAGGAATAGTTTCATCAAGATCAACAACCCGAGCTTCAACATCCACACAAAAAACAACAGTCATTCAATGAAGTGTCTCAAATAAGGAACTCAGTTCACTAAAAAAAACTTTTATTTGTATGTAAAAAATTTAATTTTCTCTAAGTTACGGAGAAAAAATCGTCAAGATTTAGTCTTATAATCATGACAATTATTCTTGATAGAAAAAATTCGTCGTAGTTTTGATCATCGACCTTGACGATTCTTCATTTTTTTTTCCAGAGATTTCATGATTAAGAGAAAGGAAAATCCGTAAATTTGAACGAGAGTGTCAAAAATTTAAAGGTTTTTCTTTCTGACTTTAGGTCACGGTATTCCCACGCTTATAATCGTTGCAAACAGAATTAGTGACAGTTTCTTGCGAAACGAATTGCAACACATAAAAGTTTCAAAACAGCTGTGACTAACAGGTTTAGGAACGAAACTGGTTAACGTCGCAAATACCGTGACCAAAAGTCTTGAAGGAGCATACAGAACAGCTAGCTCTTAGCACATTTATTTCAAACAATTCTTACAGGCAACATTGGAAATGAATCAAATGATTTAACATAAAACAAAAGCAATTTTAAAAGAAACAAGCATACATGAAACATAATCAGTATGCAAAACAAATACAATGATATCATCCTGAGAGTGAGAGCTAAAATGTGAAGTCCAAGGAGAAGATGAAGGTGTCACTTCACCTATGAGAACACCTCGAGGCTTTTATTTTTTGCCACTGAAGGCTGCCCGTGGGTCGTGTTCTCTTAATTTGTCGGCAATGCTGTGGGTCAAATCAATTACCTGCTTAAACCTAGCATATCTCCAATCCTCCTGTTTGGGAGGCTCTCTTGTGGGAGCTACGGAAGCGATGGTTACCTTATCCTCCTCTGCAGTGGGCACTTGGTAATTGATGGGATCCTGGTTAAATAATCCGGCTTGTTTGATGAACTCATCCATAAGAGGAGTGTTGAACATACCAGCAACATCTCCAGGGAGAGTGTGGCACGTTGGGATTCATGAGAAGCCTCAAGGGCAAGAGCAAAAGCTTTTCCTTGTTTGTCATAAGTTTCTTGGGACACCATGAATAGGAGGAGCTGGTTCAACTGAGCCGTATGTATGGCATCAATCTCCGATAGTGATGCTTTTGCATCAACCAGCTTTTCCCTGGCCATCTCTAGCTTTTTGGCATCAGCTAGTAATCTTGCTGCCTTTATCGAACTTGCAGTCCCGATACGCTTCTCCTCATCTAGCACCTCCTGCCTCTCTGCCTCATTTGCTATAGCTTTAAGGGTGATATTCACGGTTCTCTCCTCGGAGTTGAATGCATCCTGCCCAGCAACTCTACATAGGCATACATATTTATTCAATTATGCGTTTTTTTTCCTTCGTAAGAACTGATATAAAGTGCAATTGGTAGTAACTAAAAATGATTTATACCTGTACTTGTAAACCACTCTATAAATATTGACACCCAAACGTTTATCAACCTTAGGAAGAGTAAGTTTCACAAGGACTTTGCGAGTCTCTCTGTTGTACAGTGTCCCAAATGTAACAGCTACAGGATCGACCACAGTGGTACCCTTCATTTGTGCATAGTTTCCGGCATTCACCTCAGAGAATTGGAACCATTTTCTGGTGCTATGGTCAGAATCAGGTCTTCGATTGCCACATTGAGGAGCCCAGCCAAAGACGTCGAAAACGCAACACTCAAATTATCCAATTCTGGAACAGCTGCAAACATTCCTCCATTGCTTTGCCTAGAAATATCACTGAGCACCTATGAAAAAGATGTACCTAATTAATTGAGTGAATTTTACTACAGGTAAGGTTCAATTTCAAAGTAAACTTCCAACTACCTTTGGGTCGCAATCAGTACCAAAACCGAATGTGTACACAGGTACATGGCCAACCGGAACACTGGCAGCGTGACTTGATTTATCTTCCATCCCATCAGACATAAGCATGATTGCAACACCGCGTCTTTTGGTGTGAGTGCGGTCATTAAGAATTTTTAAGGCCATTTTGAGGCCAGCTTCCGTATTTGTAGTATACTGAGCTACCAACTCATTCACCTGATTGGCAATCTCTGTTTTAGAATCTTCAGTTATCTGGCGTAATGGGCATAACTTGTGAGCGTTGCTATTGAAAGTGACGACGGACAAACGATCAGCTCGGCTAAGTTTCTGGACCAAGAATTGCATGGCAAGTTTCAATTTTGCTAATTTTGTTCCACTCATGCCACCACTGATATCTAAAAGGTCTCTATCTAAAATGGTAACAAGATCCACGCCTAATCTTCCCTCATCGGTTCCTACACCCTCGAGCTCCAGCAACACCTTAAATGGGGTCTCTTCCAATGGTGCTTCCTGCTTGTTTATAATTTTCGCTTCCGTTTTTCCATCTAGATCAAGATCTGCTTCTTCCTCATCTTAGACAAGCCATAGAAATACATTAGTTTCGTGTAGTACACTAGTGTTAAGAAGTACGGTGCGAAATTCATTAATATGATAATTTAAAAAAAAAATCGAAAGCGAATGAAAAGCTACGAACTTTTGCAGATTGTTAATACCTTGGGAATCAATCTTCCGAATTGGCTCATCATCGTTGTATATCAGGTTACTCATGTTGGTAAATGAAGTGAAACTCTTTATCGACTCTTTTGATATGGAAAAGAAAATGTTGATGGTATTTCAGTTTTGGCAACACCCCATTTATAGAGTTTGAGAGCAGAGTCTAACATGAGGTGGGAACTCACTCATTGATGCTCCCGTTTATTGATGTTAGTTTCTTGCATGTTTTCTTACGCGTACATATGTATTCCCTCCGTTTCAAAAATATAGGCATAAAAAACATTTTCCTAAAAATTAAGAAATTTAATTGAACTAAAAATATTTCACTAGAACTAATTTTTTTTATATGATTGGTTTATTTTTAGTTTTATTACACCAATCATAATAAAAAATTTAGTTCTAGTCAAATACTTTTAGTTTAAATAAGTTCCTTATTTTTTAGGAATTTTTTTTTTGTGTCTATATTTTTGAAACGGAGGGAGTAGTAGTTTTGTAATTTTTACTCTCTATTTTTACTCCTAGTGGTGTCTGGATCATAAAGAAGCAATCAAGTTTCAAGACGAAGTCTCTTAGCATCTACCACGAAATTAAATATAAATTGTATGCCAGACAGCAGATATGTCTAGTTGATATACTTAACGATGCTTATCATCATTATACCTGACGAGGCAACGCTTACGCAAGACTGAATAGAGAGGGTGACGACATATATGTACCAAGGAGGCAACGCTTACGCTTACGCTTACGCAAGTTGACATATTTGTCTTAAAATTAGAATCTGTGTCACATACTTAGTTCTTGGTTTGGTTCTAAATTTCATTGTTTGTTTGATATTCATCGGTTTTATGGTACCGCGGGAGGAGAGTGAGAGGGGAGGTTCCTAGTAATGTAGGACCAGAGAATCCCCGAGTCGGCACCAAAAAAATACGGCTTCGGAAAGGAATAGGAATAAGACTAAAGTACCGGTTGGGGACGACGAGTTGTTAAGGGCATATATTCTTCCGTCTAGGGGGCCTGTCATCCATGAACCAACAGACATGCCAAGAAGAGGTGGTAGAGAGGAGGAAATCGAAGAGGAAATCGAAGGGGAATACGAAGATGAACGAGCACAGAGAAAAGGAAAGAAGCAGGTTCGCAAAAAACATAAGGCAAGCAGAAAAGTTCCTACTCCTGTTGAACCAGAAGAAGTGGAAGGTGATGAAAAAGAGGATGAAAAGGGAAGAGTGCGAGGTACACATGTTCCTTCGGACGATAAGTTCTTTGTTCCAGACTCCGAATACGACATCGGTCTTCCTCGAGATGGAGGACAAGTACTAATTGGCTACAAGGAGTCTTGGGCCTCCGTGATCTATCGAATGAAAGTATTTGTCTAAACTTGTATATGTTTTTTTTTGTCTTCTTCTCGATAATTACGTCGTATTGGATTACTTAAAGTTATGATGTTTGTAGGATCACAAAGATGATGTTCGTCTTTTAAGAAATCAGAGCGGCGCTGTCTGGAAGCTAGAGGATGAAATAGAACCTATCCAAATGATCGTACAACAATCTGGTCTATACGAAGCGGTGATTAATCGACAGGAAGAGTATGATATGGCTACATGCTCCGTTGTGACTGAGAGGTTCCAACCAGAGACGTCCACCTTTCAGTTTCCCAAATATGAATTGGGTTTCCCTTTGGATTATCCAAGGAAGATTCTCGGTCTTTCGGTTACTGGAGTGGACCCGTGTGCCGATTATGAGGAGAAGAGTTGGAACCAACTCTATGCTTTGGCCGAAACGGTTCTTGGTTGGTCTAAAGACAAGTGCGAGGAGGAGTTCGAGATCGCCGTTTCAGAGAACCAAAAAACCCCAAAGGAGGTAGTAAAGAAGGGAGTATTGACGAGGGTTCAGAAGACGGTCAAGAAGACGACCAAGTTCAAGTTGGTTCGTTTGAAGGATCACTTCGGAGGAACCAAGAAGAGAGAAGAAGAAAGAGAAGAAGAAGAAAGAGATGGCCATCCGAATCCCTTGCGCCCCTTCACCCCTGCTGAGATCACTCACCGTGCAGGTGCGTACTTGCTGTACACTATTGGCGCTTATATATTTCCTGACAACACGGGAAATAGGGTGAGCGCACACTATCTGCAATGGTTAACCGATTTGAAGGATACAAGCAAGTACGCCTGGGGTACGGCTACTCTCGCATATCTTCTCGATGGTCTTTCAGTTGCTTCTAGACGCAAAACAGTAAATCTTAGGGGGAACTTCTCCTTATTCCAGGTAATTTCGACAAGAAACCAAAATTGAATCATCCACAGAAGCTGTTTCGGCTCAGTTATCATTTCTATTTTCCAAGCCGAGACAGTCTCGGCTCAGAAACCATTTCTCTTTTCAAGCCGAGACAGTCTCGGCTCAGAAACCGTTTCTCTTTTCCAAGCCGAGACAGTGTCGGCTCAATATTTTTATAAATTTGTAGAGCCGAAACTGTTTCTGTTTCTTGTTTTAATCTTGCTTTAATCTTGTTTATGTTATATGGTTTTGTGTGTGTAGGCTTTTATTTATGATCATTTCCAAAGCTTGGTGCCAAAGCAGGAGGACCCTAAAAAAAGCAACGAAAACCCATTGTGGGCCGAAGGTATGCCTACCGCGACTAGATGGGTTTTCGACAAACCGAAGGAACAGGGCAAGATCCGAAAATTGCTGGAAATGAGGAGGAAAATCGACAATTTTGACTTTGAACATGTTAAGTTCAACCCGTATGGAATTAGCCCGGAACCGCCATCAATTTCAACCTATTATGGACCAATTCGGTTTCCAGGAGGATGTGTTGTGTACGACCCAAGACGGATTCTACGTCAAATGGGACTAATACAAACAGTCCCGAGGGAGAGAGAGTATAAGTTTAGGTTGCTGCCGATTACAGGTAGAACTACCGGAACCGTTAGCACTTATAGTAAATGGCAGCCCCAATATAATCCCGATCCCGTACCGGACTACGAACGCTGGAAAGATATTGATGGTAACCGAATTACAATTGTGCATGCCTTGGATGTTGAGGGTTATGAAGATGATGCAGTTATGAAAATTGCTATTGATGAGAATGAGCAGGATGGTGGATATGCGGCTTGGTATGCTCAACAATCTCATCCTTTGGTCGTTAACTGGGATCAACAAAAAATTTGGGATGCAGCGGAAGCTGAGAGGAATGCGGAAGCTGAGAGGATTGCGGAAGCTGAGAGGCAGGCTGCCATGGATCGTGGGAAGGTTCCCTCGACTGCGGCAGAATGGAAGAAGGTGGTCAAATACATGGTAAGTTTTTTCCATTGATTGTGTATGTTTTTTTTTTTTAAATGTCGAAAGTAACTAATATTGTCTATGATTTTAATGGTATTAGTACACTAAGGGAACCGCTTTGTTGAAGAAATTTGGGGAAACAATCAGTTGCAAGAAGGAGGAGCAACGAAGGCAGAGCAACTGAAGTTCAAAGCTGATTTTGAGAATCTCATTGGGAAAGGTGAAGTATCAACTTGGGAAGAGGCTCCAAAAAGGACCAAAAGGGGTCGTCAACAAGATGAAGGTCCAAGTGGAGGCAACGGAGAAGGTTCGGAAGATGGTGGTCGAGGAGGAAACAAGAAAGCTCGTTGAGTTAGTCTTTTAAAACAATTATAGTTTATGGTTGGGTGTGTTTTAAGTACATTTGTAGGTTATGTTTTCAAGTACATTTGAAGGTTTTACGTGTTCTTAAGTACATTTGAATCGGTTAAATTTAGATTGCGTAATGCTTTGCTACAATTAATAAGCTTAGAGTTCATATATAGGTGAATGTTGAGTGTTCTTTACATATAAGCTCCAAGAAAAGTGAAAGCAAACCCATTGGAGGCTCACAGAGGCGTTTTCGGCTCAACAATCAACACAGCAATGTGAGCCGAGACAGTTTCGGCCCAATAATAGAAATTTTAAATGTGAGCCGAGACAGTCTCGGCTTATTCGATAATATTCAGTTATGCGCCGAAATCTCTTGTCTCACTTGCCATATTAGATTTAAGCGCCGAAATGATTTCGGCGCATATCTGTAATTGAAAGTGTGGGCCGAAAATTAATCGGTCGCTTACACCTATAAGTAGAAACCCTTATTTCATTTGCAAACTATTTGTATTCTTTCTCAAACCTCCTCCCTTCCTCTCAAAAATCAGCTCAAACCAAGAAGAATACGTATGAGACCACAAGATCCAGCGGAAATGTCTATTCAAAGGTATTTAATGAACACCCATCCTATTTTTTTGATCAATTTTTGAAGTTTTGGTTAATGTAAAAATTTAGGGTTTTTTAATCTCATCATAAGTAGGTAGGTTTATACGGTTTTCTGAGATTTTTACATTACAAAATTGTCGTTGAATGTTAATCCATCAACATTGAGGAAGATAAAACAAATTAAGGTTAGATTCAATCAAACAAAACAACAATTTTTGAAGTTTTTTAAGTTTCGGCCTAGAGATAATTTGTTATTGTAAGCCGAAACTTACACTGTCTCCTAGTAAATGAATTGATCAGTGCCCTTATACATGTTATTTTGTGTTTGGCGATTGTATCTTAGAAATGAAGTGGAAGAATATGAGGAGAAGCCCAATGTTATGGATACTACTTGGCAAATGTATGCTGGGAATGACTTTTTTCGTCGTTGCAAACCGGATGAGGGGATTTTGCTTTTCCTGGACAAATTCTTCCTCGTAGCAGGAAAGGATCAAACAACTGCAATTGCCCTTCCTCCGGATGGTGAGCTATCTAGGCAACCTATTGACGACCACTGGATGAACAATCTTCACTTGCTGCCTGTCTTGGGACCCTTGTCTCGTGATGGTGAATATGTCGCTCCAGTGACTGGTGATCCATGGGCCACAAATCACCCTGGAGTTCGTGTCCACCCAGAATGGCTTTGGAGGTTCAACGACCCAACTTGGGGAGTAGGCGCAGGTTGCTACTCACAGGGATTTGACAAGGGAATGGAAGGATTTGCCATTTACGGGGAAAACATCTTTGTTGCAGGAAGCGACAAGGGAGGATATGAAGCTGTGTTTCTTCCCAAGGACCCTTCACATCGGTACAGAGTTATGCAGGCTCACTGGTGGAAGATGCTACCAACCATGCCAATCTTAGGAGAGATGTCTCGTCCTCTTGCTCGTCCCCCGGGGTACACCAAACGCTTAGGTCTTAACCGTATGCATGGAGCACCTTTTGCCTAAACTAATTAAGGCAACCTATACTGAAAACTTGACCTTTAACCAATTTTCAAGGTTTAATGCATGTTCATCATGTTTGGTTTAAGGCGATGTGTTTTTAGTTCGGCATTTATTTCTTTTCAAGACTATGTTGTTCATGTTAAGTACTTTGGATGTTGAAATTTATTTAAGTGGGTTATGCTACAATGAATTTTATGTTTTTAATTACCTTTGGTGTTTTGAATATAAGTAGAAGATTAAAAAGAACCTCTTTTTTGGCTCTACAGAACCAGTTTCGGCTCACAGGGTACATTATAAACCTGGGCCGAAACTGTCTCGGCTCACACGAAAATTTCACCTTGTGGGCCGAAACAAAAGGCCTCACTGACAATTTGTTAGACAAGTTTCGACTGGATCGAAATTTAAAACTCTGAGCCGAAACTAAAGTGAGCCGAGATGTTCTTGAGTGGTCAGTTTTCGGCTTGCTGGTTTTGGAGTTTTTCTTGGCCGAAACTTCTTCTGGTTTCGAAAATCGAAGGAAAAATGGTGATTTTTGGTTCTATTTGTTGGATTCAACCTACATAAACAAGATTAATCATGATGGAGAAGGTATACAAGATGGAAAAACACCCAACAACCTAATATTGTCGATTTTCGTCTTGAAATCGCCCAAACCCAAGTTTTTTCTCTTCTACTCAATACCACCATGCCCAAAACTCAAAACTAAAAACCAGATTTTTAAGTTAAGATTTAGTTTAACCTAATTATTCCATTAATTACTATTATTAGTGCTAATCATAAGATTAAGCTCTAATCAGTCAAAGGGTAGATTAGCATTTAAAAAAATATTTTTTACTAAGGGATAGCCAAAGTGTGTCTGGGTGACCCTATTTTGGAAATGTCGGTATGCCTATGAATTTTTGGGTAGCCCAAAATCACGCTTCCAAATCATGCATATCATTACTGTTACAAAGAGACCAAGACTTTGTGTTGTGATGTCTCCCACGACACCTAACAGGCAGGAAACTTCGAACTTCAATTATCATCTACCACATGTAGGCTTTAATGACTTTGTCCTTGATTTGCTAGAAAAATGCTTAATTCACATGGAGAGATTCAATAATCAACGAACTCAAATCGCTATTTCACAAGCGTAGTTATTGCTAGCTAGATCTGAGAGCTTCAAAGTAAACGCTAGACAACCACTGGCCTCTAATTTATCATATCCATATAATAATGAATTATAGCTGGTGTGTCTGCATCATGCCTG
>JAJJMA010344761.1:0-10612 GCA_023529015.1 Papaver nudicaule
AATACTACGATTAAATGGGATATAAGAAGAAGTATTACCTTGCTTGGGAGTCTGAAATCGAGTCAAGAATGGAGTTTGATAAGGCACAATGGTGCCAAACCCGGGAGGAATATTGCCCTCCCAGGTCTCCACCTTCACCCGTCGATTATACTTGATAAGATCCCAGTACCAATCGTAGTTCGTGGTGTTATTATCATGATCCATTCTATTGCCAATTCGATTGCCAGTCAGAATATCAAGTATCTGCAACCATTGGTTTCTCGAAGGCAGAATCTCTTCTTCAGTTTTATTGCTCTTATCACTGATTTCTTTTCCATCATCTCCAGCCATGATTTAAATATTGAAAGTGATACTACTACTGATGAAAATGGAGAGTCTCCTTATTTCAACCTTAAACTAGTCCGGCAGTTACAAAACATAATGTAACTGCCATTAAATGCAGTCAGTTTCTCAACTGCACATTGAGGGGTTAGTGGGGGGGCTAGGATAAATACATTCCTGTTTTTTTTGAACTATTAGACAAAGAAATAATCAGAGCAAAAGATTTTTTTTTTTTCAGACATAGTGGCAATGGACAAGAAGAGAAAACTGTCAAGCGAAGACAAGGGAAAGAAACCAATGACAGAAGAGGAAAAAATGGAAGAAGAGGAGAAGAAAAATTTAGAGGAGAGAGCAAAAAGATTGGATAGGTTTTTACAGTACATGTGGAAATTGACTCGAGAAGAACTAATGAAAGTTGAAGAGCAAATGTACAAGTGCAAGAGTGCTTTTACAAGAACTAATGAACCATTCATCACTATAGACTCATTATTCAAATCCCCAGAAGAGAGGAAGAAATTCAATGAGGTACGGGAGAAGGAAAGTAGGAAGAAATGTGTGGTGAAGGCAAGGAGGGCGAGGATGGGTAAAGCAGGCTATGCGGTACAACATATTTCTGATAGTTCTGAAGAGCGAGGAGAGGAGGATGCAGAAGATGATTCATATTCAAGTGACTCAACCTCTGATGACGAATGTTATGCTCGTTTCATTTCACGTTTGCAGGCAAACCTCGAGATATTCAGGAAGAATGAGGCGAAAGGTGCGAATGATACTTTTCTAGTATCAAAGACTGACTCGGAGGATGATGGCGAGGATTCTAAGGAGAATGCTGGAGACGATTCAAGGGACCGCACTGGAAAGGGAAGTGATTAATAAGGGGTTTTTATTCTATGTTTGCCCTGCCTAAAGACATCTATATGTGTTAAATTTCTTTGCTTTTATGGTTATGCTATTTGGTTCTGTAAATTGAGGTTTTATTCTATGTTGCTCTTAGCATATGTATGGTTCAGTAATAATATACTGGGACCCTGTGCATTTTAATTTTTTTAACACCAGAAAATAAAACTATGGGCTTTCACTGACCTATGACCAATGTTTGGGAATAGGAAAACGCATAAAAAGAAGAATGTCTTAAAGCTATTTAACTTTTATTATCTAGAGGAATGTGAAAATAAACTACTCCTGCAAAAGTAAGTAATTAAGCCTTATTAGGCAGTTGAGACGCATTTACTGCTGGGTTAGGGGTAAACCAAAGGTTTGAGGATACAAAATCCTCAGTAAAAACATGTTTTTGTAATCCATTTTCATTTCCAAATCTAATCCCCAGAGAGAATTTTTCTAATCTTCTAGTGAATAAAAATGAGTAGTCCAGTTACCAATCCCTGGCTTAATCCAGAGTATCTCAATAACCCATGCAGAGCCATCATCAGAAAGACAGTAATCAAGATCAAGGATGAATTGTACAAGCAAGATATTGAGGGTGAATGGCGTCCCTTTTCTTCTACTAGAACCATCAGGCCACGATGGTGGGATGAGAAGCAGCTGTATGACAACATTGGACAAATACACGTTCCTAGTCATCCTTCTGATCAAGTGCCAGAATGGGTGGATGGAGGGGTCAGTGCAGAGGAAAGGGCTAGAGCAGAGGAAGCACCAGTACCAGTACCAGAACCAGAACCAGAACCAGAGGTGATTCATTTGGATTCTGAGGGAGAGGAAGAAGAGGAAACCTTGATTGATATCCCAATTCCTCCATCCCCACATCTAACTTGGTTTTCTTACCACAGCAAGCTCGATGAGAATATTAGGGCTAGTGGTGAGGAGCACTTCTATGACAATTTTGAAATAGAAGTTCAGAGGATCCCGGTTCCAAGGTCCTTCTTTTGATGGTGTTGGCACTGGTGAACCAAGGTGCATGGATGATGGTGTTGGAGGTTTGAATATTTTGTTTTTTATTTTTTTGAATCCATAACAGTCCTTGAGTTCTTGGATAAGACATTTTCTTTTCTTTTTTTTTGGGTTGTTAACTTATATACTCTTGGTGGTGTGGGATTTTAGATTTATTATGGATATGGTGATGTTAATATTATGTTGATTTTTGGTTTAATTTGTTTTTTTCTGTGGGATTTGGATGTTTATCTAGTTGATGCTGCAGTTGTTATGTTTGAGACCCAAACCATGATTTTCTTTGTAGTCATATTTGAGTTTTGATTAATTCATATCAGTCATGATTTTGCAGTAGATTATGGTTCCCTGAGTGTTGTGAATAGCTAGGTATGGTGTGAGTAGTTTTGTTTAGGCTTACGTTATCTGGTTTCATTTAATTTTTTTTCTGTGGGGATTGGGATGTTATTGATGTGTCTAGGTATTCTAGTGGTGGTGTGGGTATAAAGAAGTTGAAGTTTTAGAACAGGGCCTTGCTTGCGAAATAGATTGGGAGGTATAGGAATGAAATATATGCTTTGGAAGGATTCTTGATTGAACGGTCAAGAACTTAGAGTTGTTTCCCTTAGTCTATATAGCATTAGTAGATTGCAGGACAGGGAAGTGGAGAATGTAGCTCAATTACTGACTATGATCTCTGACATAAATTTCAATGTAGGCTAAGGAAATTTTGTTGTAGTTTCTTTGATTGTTATTGATGTGTCTAGGTATTCTAGTGGTGGTGTGGGTATAAAGAAGTTGAAGTTTTAGAACAAGGCATTGCAGGCCAAATAGATTGGGAGGTATAGGAATGAAATATATGCTTTGGAAGGATGCTTGGTTGAACAGTCGAGAACTTAGAGTTGTTTCCCTTAGTCTATATATCATTAGTAGATTGCAGGACATGGAAGTGGAGAATGTAGCTCGATCACTGACTATGATCTCTGACATAAATTTCGAATCAGGCCAAGGAGATAAGCAGTTTTCAGTTTCAGAGTGTTATTTTAAGTCTATGGAGGCTGTAATGTTTTTGCTTGTTTATCTTTGGATTTGCTTATGAATAACTAGTTGGCTGTAATGTTTTAGATTTTCTGTATGATTTCTTTGGTGCCCTATAATATGTCCTATAGACAAAGTACATCAACCTAATGTGTAAACTTTTCAGTGTAACATTATCAAACCAGAGTACAATATTTGAACTAACCACATGGAAATACTACCATGAACTTAAAACACATCTACATTTCTAATAACAATCAACAAACGCAAAAATCAGACAAATCAGCAAAAATCCTACAACAGCAAACAGATCTGAGAGATTCAGACCTTCAATACTCATAACCAGAAATTTAATCATTGACACTCAATGGTTTCGACTATAGATGTTGTAAATTTCCAATTCAAAGGGATACAAGTGAAATACCTTAACCAATAGAGCATCGTCAGATCCAAAATTTGAAATCAGTTTCAATCCTTCTATAAGAAATCGACTAAACTCAAACCAGTTTCCAAATCGATATTTCATAGAAGATTTGATTGATTCAATGATGTTGATGAAGTTCCCGCACGCTAAATCTCACTGTGCTCGACGAATTTGGCCGTCCAAATCGACGTCGGCAGGGAAAGAAACTGGTGATAGAAAAGAATCCGGTGGAGAAAAAGAAACCAGGGAGAGAAATGAGTGGATGTGGCAGCTTAAGTTGTTGGTGTTGGACATACAGCTGAGCTAATTCAGAAATAATAAATGGTTTGATAATTTTTCTTTGATTTTCTTTTGGGTTTTCTTATTTTCGGATCTGTGGTATTAAGTTAATCCGTTGAAATAAAAATCCGGTTCTGTTACGATGCTGGGGTTGAAATTTCATCAGCCCAAAAGTGGGGCGGGGAAAAGAAAAGTCGAGGCTAACTTAGGAAGTGCACACAAATATTGAGGGTAGGCGGGTAATTGCACAACCAAAAACACGGAGCACTGTAACAGATCGCATTTTCAGTAACCATTGAAGACGTTACGAGCTTCCCAACAGCGTATGCGCGTTGCTGAAATGCAAACCGTGACTAATGCTGCTGTTGGTAAAAACTGGAATTCGTGTAGTGCAATCCGAACGCTACCTCAACTGGTTCTTTTTGTACACCACCACATTGACGAGCCGCTCTCGTAAGATTGTAGAAAACATATCCGGTGGGGTAAAACAATGGACCAAAGTACTTTTGTAAGAGGCTACAAATACTCTTTCCACTACGCCACAGGGACCGGTTTACAACGGATATAGACGTTGCGCCGAATTAAAGCAACGTCTATTAGCGTTGCGAAAACGGCGTTACAAATTTTTGGTAACGTCTAATAACGTCTCATTTTTTTACCAAATGAGATACAATTCCTGTCTCATCCCATTATGAAAATCAGTATACCTTTTCAAACTGAGCCAATACCAAATGACTTATGCTAGGCTCTTCATCTTCTTGGTCCAGATCATCCAAGTCATCATCATCATCTTCATTTAAAGGTGGCTCCTCATCCTCTTATCCCTGTGGTTTTCCTAGCTTAGGGGTTCCCACATCTGGTGTGTTAACATGATCTGCAACAAGAGAACCTTACTTAATTAGTTACACTTTTTCTGATTTGAATTCTCATTAAGACACATAGTATCACCACAGAGCGACTTAAAAACCACGACTTCAGACAGTATCACGAATGAGCAATTTTAAAAACCATAACAAAAGAAGATAATATATATAGCAATTACCATAACTAGATGGCGTATTATAGTCTTCAACACGCACACCCTATCCACCATATTTATTGGAAAAGAGAAGGCATCAATATTTGAACACACATATAACTGCAAGTCTACAACGTTAAACTAAAAACTGCTCAAGTTGTGTTTGCTTACATTGTTGTACACATCATCAAAGCCGTCATGCTGGGGAATCACGAAACACAATTGCTGAGAAAAGAGATGACATCACAATCACCTTGGTGGGAGGTGGTGCCTGAGATATTCCTGCCTCCTCTCTGCCTTTCTCATATGCTGAGACAACAAAACGAGTATCACTTGAAATGGAAGACAAGTGTGCCATGTGGTTTTGTCTAGCTACAGCATTGCGCATATCGAATTGAGAGGCTGTTACACACTAATCATATAGGAGAAAATAGAGTGCGGCAAACTTAAGACCATATGATACAACTATAGAGGTGAAAACAATTAGTGTGCAATTAATAAGACACATGATAGACATGGTTTATATAGTTTTGGGCCCTCAACACGTACTGGCAATGGCATGAGCAATAATATGAGTAGTAAGGTGTGTTGTTGTGTTAGGTGGAGATATTAAGCAGGGAACAAAGGCAAACTCTCCAACATGACATCAAACAGAATTAACAAATTCCATGTGTAATTTCTTACCGGCTATACATCGTCGAAGGCCATAATGATATCTGATGTCTGCTTGATCAGTAAATGACTAAAATTCTCAACTAATGTAAAGTCTGAAACTGCTAATCTAAGAGGTGGAGATAACAAATTGAACGTTGCTGCCATCACATGATTAAGTAGGAACCTGGTAAGAAATTCACGCTAAAGAAGTACATTTTTCTGTAGCGGACAACTTAAAGCTTCTGATTCTAATAACAACAGCAATGATATGACATAGTAATGTATCCGAACATACTAGTAAAGTTAGGATAGAATGTATAAGGTACATCATCCTTAAAGATTGAATAAACCATATATGGTTCAGTAAAACGAAAATCAGATAGATAGCCTTAAAAATTGAAACAGATTAAAATTGTTCAGTAACCCCAAGCCTAAAACTGCTGGTTTGAGAAATTGAAAGAATGTGTTAGCTATTGATGGCATGAACAAAGCAAACACAATTGCATATTGTTCATAAGAATACACATAATTTCCAACCTGTTACACAAATTCCATGTTACATTAATTTACATCTAACGATAACATAGCAGAAGCAGGACAAAGTTGAAGTTAGAATCCTCATGAAACAAACATGGTCTTTTGAGATGGGAAAAAATATCAGGTGAAAATGTGTATACTTTCTATTCCATGGTCACGGAGCAAGAGAACACACTGTTAATACTAGAGCTTACCTTCTCACTAAGAGCAGCACATCACTCAATACTTGGCTCACAATATCCCCATTGTTCCCATACGTGTCAAAGAAACTCATATCCTGGTTGAGTAACACCTGAACATACTTCGACCTAATGACAGCAGTCTGCTTCTCCCCAGTAAGAATCCAACATGACACCTCTGCTCACAAAATCAAATTACTTTGTAAGTACAGTGAATAACTTCAAATCAACAACAAATACACCAACACTCGGAGACGCATAATGCATACCGATCCAAGCATCAGCAAAAACATCAACCGCAATGTAAATTATGTATAGTGAATACTGCCGCACAAACCATAACACAATTAAATAATTAAATTGAAAAAGAAAAACATGAAGAAAAATAGACAAACTAAAATTAGGGTTTGAAAACATGTTCACCTTAGTGAATTCCTGTAAAAAGACATCAGAATTTGGAACGCTCCCTTTGATACTTAGTAAATGAATAACTTTCCCAAAGAAATGTAAGTAAACAACAAGAGCAGTTCCATGAGCAGCAGCAGCTAGTGAACCAACAACCATTAAAAACCAATCAAAATTATCAGCACGTGCAAATAAACTAGAGCAACATAAGATAACATCGCCGTGACGTTGCCTAATTAAATATATATATATATAAAAACATATACAACAACGTTATTAATAGTGCGCAACGTTAATAAACGTTGCCTAGGGAGGAACGTTAAGACGTTGCAGATGCGAAAAAAAGAAACGTTGGGAATCGGGCCATATGGCGTAGTGTTCCTTCTTCTCTCCTTTTAATGTAATCACGATCGAACACAACATTATCCATAGTCAAGTTGTTTAACCGAGTCCTAATATCAATCATTTATTGTTCTTGTACCGAGGGCTTCCTGTTGTACATGTATTTGCTTCCTAGATAGTGAGGACCTTCTCCCTTTCCCCAATCAGGGTTCTCCTTCGCCCTTTCAGCAAACTCCGGGAAGTGAAAATATATGAACGCCTACAAGTACAACATGGGAGTATAGGATACTAAGTATATTACCATAAATAGGATGACGACAACTGAACGTACATGGATTACCTGAAGTAGATCCATACTCCCCCCCAATTTGATCCTTCTCCGCCCTAGAAGCTTTTCTCATCTCATTCAAAAAGAAGACAAGTAGGTGGCATTCACCCGAGAACCAGATGTGTCGGGGAATATGACACTTCCCAAGATGTAGAGAATGTACGTACACAGTGGTTGTTAACTTACCCTCCTCATGAAGCTGCACAGTCCCCTTGAATTGGTCCCTCAGAGATTTCAGATGGAATATCTTCTGCCTTTGGTTTCCAGATGTCATCTCTGAATCGGTCTTCGCCTTGTCCCAACCCCATTTGGCTTCGGTAAAAGCATAGATAAGCTTCCAGTCAAGGTCCTTGGCGAAGACGGAGACCTCGGGTGCGCCTTCCACGTCCTTGAGGAAGTCCATGTCCTTGGTAAAGCCGATGCTCCTAACTGATTTGCCTTCAATGCTTAGACCTGTAATCTCATGAGCATCATCCAGAGTGATGCTTTTCTCGCCAAAATGGAAGTGCATAGAATCAGTCTCCGCATAATACCTCTCAACGAAGGAAGAAACAAGTGGTTTGGCATATCCAATGGTGGAAGTATTGGCAATAACATGATACAACCCCGAGTTCTTGACGATCTCAACCACTTGAGGGGATTCACCGCTAGCTAACCACTCCTCCAATGCTTATGGATCCTCAGGGCGTTCACCTACCCTTTCCAAGGGACATTTAAGCATTTGTCCCGCCTCCGATTGGCGTTTGAGAAGACGTATTGCATCCACGTGGTCCTACAAAACATATCAATGTAACATGAAATGGAGTTACCGTGTATGAATAAATGAAGAAAAAACTAACTAAATGAGATACTTACAATGGTTCTGTAGACGATATTGGCCCAACTACCCACATAGCCCAATAAGACATGCCCTCCATCTTCAAGGTTTCCGAGCTCCTCATCGGGAAACATCTGCTCTTTGGCTGGCATGTAACTCCTCATTTATTTATTTTTCTTCTTTTGTTCAGCCCCCTGTTGTCCACCCTCTTGTTGAGTCCCCTGTTGTGCACCCTCTGGTTGTATTGGTTGTTGAGGCGGTTGATTCTCGGGATCTTCCCCCGCAGGTACGACAACCAATTCTTCACCCGCTGGTTGTTGAACATCAGTAACATCAGCTGGCTCTTTGTCTTGTGTTTCTTCAACTGCAGGTGCTGTTGTTTCAGAGATGGGTTCATCGACATTAAACTGTCTAGCACCTTTACAACTGGCCGCACTCAAAGGTGCACCACCCTGTCGATGGGAACCCAAACTAACATGTTTGGCGGCAAGATCAACAACGGGATCTTGTCTCTCCTTCTTTACAACCTCCTTAACCTTAGACTGGTGTGTGTTGGACTTCATATTCTACTTATAACACAAAACAAGAAACCAATTAACAGTTACACAAAATACAATCGTCTCAAATAACATGAAATATAAACCGATTAAAAAACATAAAAAAAAACGATGGACATTGGTGAAAAAATAAACCGATTATACTTTCGTACTTATAACAATCAGCTTTTTTGTGTGTTTATAACCAACGATTAAAGAGTTACAGGAAAATCAAGATTTGTCTGCTAACTTCATCGACACACAAAATCCAAAACATAAAACGATTGAGAAAGGAAAAAATAACGGTGAACATGCTTATGAACATTAACTGATTAAATTCTGTCTCAAATCAATCGGTTTATTTACATGGATGCAATCAACAATTAAGGCTAAGAAACTTTGTGAATTTTTAGAGTGAAAAATTATCGCAATCGGCTTAAATAAGGCAACATATATAACGATGAATATCTTCTATCGGCTTAGTAAACACAAAATATGAAACGATTGTGGTGAGACAAGTTCAGAATTTTTTCGTTAATCATTCATATGAAATTGTAACGATTGTGCCCTAGAATTCGAAAAGGAAAATTTCTAAATTTTAGAGGGAAAAATAATCGGTTTATATTCAATTGAATATAAAACGACCAAAACTAATCGGTTTAAAATCATATACACATAGAACGATTGTTCTTTCGTTGCATTTTCAGAAGATGAACACGATGAACAATCGTTGAATATTGACACTAACATAGAACGATTTTGGGAAACAGTTGCGAACTGTCGGGTTGAAAATCATCAAATTCGAGTGAAAAATCAACCAAATTTCAAATGGGTTAGTTGATGATTGAAGCTAGTACACTACTGTCCTTAAATTTTAGCATCACATGCCATGTTTTAGTTGACGACAATAGAAAGCGAATAATTTCCCTAAACCCATGGAAAATTACAGGTATGGAAAAAAAGATGAAATTTCCAAATTGATGAATTATTTTTACTTTGCACATGGACGTGGTACTGGGGTGTGTCCCCTGTTTCACTCTGCTCTCTACCCTACATGGAAACCTTTTCTATATAAACAACCTCAAACTTCAACTACATTGCATTCACTCCTAACCTTAAAACTGCTTAGTGCTTGTTGGTGTCTACAATTCTTCTCAACTTCATTATAACCCCTCTATTTCTCTCCCTCTTATCTCTCTCAAATACAGTCTTATAATTACTAACTTCATACTTAAATGACGAAAAAGAAACGGAAAAAATTAACGAAATGGTGTATCTTAATTACTCCATCGGTTTAGGCGAACTCGGAAAAAACTAGTAGGTATATAACACGATTCTCATCTCTTATTCCTTTAATTTTGTTCTTTGAGCTATCATGTATCTCTACCGGATCTAAGCTTCTTCGCTTCTGTTATAATTCTACTGAATTTCTTTTCTATGTACTCTGATTTCTATTTTTAAGTAGAACTCGTCACTGATCAAATGTTGTTGTTGCCGGCCCTGGGCCTATGCAACCAATTCAGTGAATTGGGCCACAAAATATAGGGGGCCACAAATTACATGAGGTTAATATCAATTATTGTTTAGTTTTTGGAGTTTTGTACAGTTAAAAACTTGTAAAGGGCCAAAAAAAGAAATTGAACCAAGGGTTACAAATAAAATAGGGAAGTTTAAACCCCCAGATAAAAAACACGTTCTCTATTTATCTGTTTTGTTTGGTTCTTTCAATTTCTAACAGGGAACGAAGATGGGAAGGGGAAGGGAAACCAGGGTTATCAGACAATCTTTGTTTGATAAGTCAATCAAATTAATTAAGGTGATTTCATTGTCTTCTTCGATTCTCTATTATCTTG
>JAJJMA010344768.1:4104-16171 GCA_023529015.1 Papaver nudicaule
GCTCAAAAGCCATATACTGAGGCAAAATTGCCAAGAAAATTACAAGGATCAAAAGCCATATACTGAGGCAAAATTGCCAAGAAAATTACAAGGCTCAATAGCCATATGATGAGGCAAGATTGCCATGAAAGTCATACGCCGGGGCATAACGAAACATTTTAGATGTCTGACTAATAGTAAATCTGGCTAACTGGTGCTATAACTCCTGACGCGTTACTTGTTGATCTGTAAGTGCTGGCAGAAAAATATAAGACTCCCGGAGGCACTAACCACCCTCTTGGCAAACCTACCACTTATAATAGATCGCCGACGGGCACAAGTAACAATGTATAGCGAAAACGGGTGCGATGTGGCTAAGAAAGAATGATGTCAGTTCATCATTAAAATAAAATGGATTCGATTATACCAGCGGTAAAAGGGAAAGCAAAGTAAAGATTGTATCTGATCCTCAAAAGGATTAAAAACAAGAGAAATTGGCAAGGAATTCATCTTCTTCGGCGGCATAATAATTCTCCATCTCATTATTTTCAAGCATTGCTTGAAAGACATGCTTCCTCACAAAAAATTTTGGACGCACAATTGAACTCGGCAAAGGTCGCCATCAGCCATCCAGGGGCATAATAAAAAGCTCTACAATAATTTTATCTCAGCATACTATAACCCTGAGTTTATATGGTGTTCTTCAGCTTCAAATTGAGTCAACGGAAAAACATATATTGTTACCTTTGCATTACCCCGCCATGATTTTAAGCATACACAACGGAAAAACTAACTTTGCTTTCAAATTGCGTGGATAGAGCATACCTACAGGAACTTCAAACATCACCGCTTTCTAAGAAGACAAGGAGCTGCTTACAACGGTCTTCGCCAAAGAATTGTCGCCGACCTGCACATAATTAAGTTGGATATCAACTGATAGATATGGTAACATCAAATGCTTTCAAATTGACCAAGAGGCAACCGCCAAACCATTTACTTTACGCTGAACAAACAAGCTAAGTATCACAAACTTTGCAAACATCTCGTTATACGCTCAATAGTGACACATGCGTCATTACAAATGCATTTACACTTCCCTTATGAGTTACTAACCATGGCAGGGGCACGATCACTAAGTTTGTCTTACTATTTGCATCTATAATATTATCTTTTACCTTTCAAATTTGCTTTGTTATATGCCTTGGTACAATCTCGAATTCGAGTAACCGCTGTAATTTCATTCAAATGGATCGGCGACTTTACAACAAAATACCCGCTGAACACCACGAATTCTCGCTGAGGTGAAACAAGTAACTACAAGTTGATACACGCTGGGGCAGCGACTCAATCTTATGTTACCCGCTGAACTTAGCAATAAACAAGCAATAGTCACCTAACTGCTGAGAGCTAAGTATCACTTACCCAAGTTATTATATTAGCATGTCATAACTACTTGGAGTTATTGTTTCCTATTGCATTTTACAAATTCATAGCATGACCAACAGGGGCAGAGCCATTTATAAAATGCAGAAGTTTTGACTCGTTTTTGCTTTTAAAAGTTTCGATTCCTTACTTTTCAAAGCAAAAAGGGGCAACCATGTACATGAAATACAAAACTTCTTTTTAATTTCTCTATGACTCATTTGCAGGGCATCACTTGGTGAATACAAGGATTTTAAATCAATACAAGGCAGGCATAGCGGTAAAAGCAAGAAAGTAGACATGTCAACCACAAGTCGTTGAATTTAGAGTCGTTGCTTCAGAACCTCGCGCAAGAGTAGGGGCAAATATAGATATATATTTTTAAAGCAAGTTGTACTCTTCCGCTCAGTTCCTTCAGCAACAACAAAAATTCAATCAACCGTCACTCGCAAAATCCGTTGATATACAATTACCGCTATGAAGATTCACAAGTAAACAGTTCAGATCAGGATCCTCAACAACAAAGACCGCCGAAGTATACTTTGGGCTGCAAAACTCCTCATCTCTCCTCCAGTTGAAGAAGCAGACAAAGTCTTTACTTTCAAATAAAGATCGCTGAAGCCTTCTAAATTTTCATCAACCAACACTCAACAACAAATGTACTTGAAGACGGTGGAAACAACCAATACTTCATTCACATTAATGGTCGCCGAACCTTGTCAGCCTATTGAAGAAAAAGCTCCATAGATTTTTGCACAACAGTATTCTCAACAAGCAATGGTCATCCGCCGAAGATAGAAGATCCGCTCAAGTTTACATCAGCGCACTGAAGTCCAAATCTCAGAGTCAGCCAAGCACGATTGAAGACAACACGCCAATCCATATCAGAGCCATAGCCGCCAACAGAAGATTCGTCCAAGACAGTTTGCCGAAGAAAGCCATCCAAATCAAGAATAGATCCATCCAGGCTACTTCGAAGACTTTATTTCTTACTCCGCCTGCACCAGATGACGTTTCAAGGAGATTTTGCTTAAGGATTAATCTGCGAACCATCCATAAGCAAAGGGGCAAAATGTAGGTGTAGAAAATGCATACTACAAATAAAAGCATCCTAGAGGTGAGGGTACGTAAGAAGACCATCAATGAGAAGTACAGAATCATCAACAGAAGTTTTAGGTCTATTGCCATGCATAGGAGATCAGTGGGTGGAACGCCAAGAACCACATAAGCATACAATACCACTGAAGCTACATCAACTAATACCGCTGAAGCTACATCAACTAATACCGCTGAAGCTACATCAATGAATATCGTCAGAGGAATGGAAGAGTGAACTGTTGTCAGCGGGCAAAGGACACGACACTGACAGAAAGCTGAGAAGTGGTTGAGCATCTATGAGAAGGTCAGAGTGGTCAGGTTGTCAGAGTTGATTTGTTGACTCAGTGGGATCCGCGTCAGCAATCCTTATCCAGTAGAAGACTAGCCCGCTGAGGTTAGAAGAATGGAAACCGAGGTCGCCGACCATGCTTGTTGGCGGAAGAAGACAATGATTATTGGGTGTTGGAATATATTCGCTATGTGGCGCCAAGCCAAGGCCGGTGTAACTTAGCTTTCCTAGGAGAAGATACACCATAGAAGAACTTTAGCATAGGATTCCCTTTGAGGGTAGTATTGTAAATTCATCAAATAGATCTCATATAAATAGCTATGTAACCCTAAAAGAAAGGGATGGTCTCTACTACTTTCTCCCTCTACCTCCATCTTCTTCTCTACTACTCCTCTACTCAAGAACATGAAGAACACTTAAGTTCTCATGTAACCCTATGTAATAACATCTCCATAAATCAATAACAAATGCTTATCTTTATGTTTATGTGTATCTCTTGTGTGATTATTGGGTGTATTGGTAAAATCTCTACTAAGGAGATTTTACCAACTACAGCGCGCACGTGTGGCAGAAGAGTTCAATATCGTGATGCGTGAACTGGACCAAGCAGAGGCAGATGTTGATCAAGTCAATCGGGACCTGGAGGCGAGGCGAAGGGAGCTTACTGAGTTGTCTGATCAAAATGCATGATGTGTTGCTTTCGTTTATCTTTGTTTTAATTTCTTCCCCCCCTCTCTGTTTTTTTTTTTTTTGAGAGACCGAGGTTTAAACATTTATTGTTTTGTTATTGGGTATTGTGTCGGTATTAATTGTGGTTTTAACAGCTGGTGGATTTAGATTTTTCCTATATATACTAGTGGTGTAATTGGTTGAATTTCTATGTTCGATTATCCGAATGTGTATGTGTTCGCATATTTTTTTTTTAGCATAAATGGCGTTATCGCGTGGGGAGGTCGTGCACAACATTCGCGTTTTTCGCAAGGCTACTTTTGCTTTGAGGATTGTATTTCTGCACTTTGAGAAATTGTCTGACGATTCTTGTGTTAAATTTACTAAAGTAAACTTGATGATGGAGGAGGCGAGGTTGAGCGACTATGAACTAGGCGGGGAGATGCTTGCCCGTCAACGCGAGTGCAGGGCTCGGCGGGTGTTCTCGATGTACGATGCAGGGCGCGCTCTTCGCCTATGTGACGAGTCACTTTGCCATTTTTATGTGTTGTTTCATGCATTTCGTCGTTGACCTGTTTAGTTTGGGGTTTCGAAGAGTCTATAAATCTTGAAAAATGTGACAATAAATGCAATTAAATGCTTGAGTATCTATATATATCCTCTCTTGTTTTGTGTATTACACATTTGCTTATTAGTTTGCCTATTCGATCTGATAGTTTATACACAATTCATCTCTGCCCATCCTTTTCTTTTTCTGCTCTGATGGCTTTTCGTTTACGCGGCTACTTTATCACTTTGACCTCCACCCAGAGTGTGGCTACTCCTCTAGATCTTGATTGTGAAATTGGTTGACTAGAATCGGTTAAGGAAGAGGCTGAATTACTGGTCACCCATAGGCGGGAAGATTATGAAGCGCTACAGCAAGTTTGGGATACCTACCACGCGGAGTGGGAGGCCGCGTGTGCTGCTGGTATCATGCCAGGTGTTCAGTTTGGTTCTAATAATGAGGTGGAGCTACATCGCCAGATGGACAGGACCCATAGTCGTCGCACGGTCGCGCTGAGTAGCTTATTAGAAGCTGAGCGCTTTGTGAAGGATATCGACGAAGAATTGTCAAGGTGTCGTCGTGCACTCGCCGTAGGCGCTGTGATGCCTTTGGTTTAATTTTTCCTTTTGCATTTTACTCTGTAGATGTCGTATGGACTTTGATGAAATTTAAGAAGTATTTGGACACGTGGCGATCATGCCCTATCGGCCATTTGTCTTAAATGTCTTTTTAGGTACTTTATGCGATATAAAATGTGAAACAGTTGTTCCCCTTTTCTTTCTATACGCTATTTTTGTTTATTCCATGGCATCGCGAGATGGTTTGTGGGTGTTGGCCTTGCCGGCCATTCCTGGTGCTTTCGCTCGAGCCGAGTTGGAAAAAGAGTTGAGACATCTCCGGGAAATTTTGCAGAAAAACGAGGACTCTGTGCGCGTGCATCACAAGCGGTGCGCGGACATACGCGCTTGTATTGCTGATCAGAAGGAGACCATAAGGTTGGTCCGACGGTCAAATTGTGGGACTGATTTGTTATGCAAAGCGCGTCATCGCCTGGACAATTTTGCTCAAGAATTGACTAACTATGAAGAATACGCGCAATATGGCGAGGAGACAATTAAGTTCATTTCCCAACGCGTTGCAGAGTGTGAAGCTAAGTTGATGAATCTTTAGTATAGTTACTTTCGATACCTTTTGTAAGGCGCGTTAAATGACCCTTAAATTGTACCAATAGGTTTTCAAGTAATGGATAGTCTGTTGGCACAATGCTCCTAGCGCGTTTTGATAAATGTATTGTGTAAATGTTGGTATAATGCCTGTCTTAGGGTGGTCGCTTTATCAGGCGGACCACCGAGCGTGTTCCAATGATTGATTTGTTTGAACGTTGGTATAACGCCTGTCTTAGGGTGGCCGCTTTATCAGGCGGACCACCGGCGTGTTCCAATGACGTGTTGTTAAACGTTGGTATAACGCCTGTCTTAGAGTGGCCGCTTTATCAGGAGGGCCACCGAGCGAGTTCCAATGATATGTTGTGTAAATGTTGGTATAACACCTGTCTTAGGGTGACCGCTTTATCAGGCAAACCATCAAGCGTGTTCCAATAAATGTTTGCCAAATAATTTGGAATTTTTTTTAATGAAATGGCAGGACGCCTTTCTGGCTCAATCCTCCAATAATATGTTATTAAAACTGATTACATAGTACTTTCATACACTCTTAATGCAAGACATACAAAATAACATAAAGGTAAAAGAATACGTACACCTCCGGTACTAGCTATAGTAAAGCTTGATCCACTTGCCATTTATTGGCGTTCCAATTTTCTTCTCGCTCATAACTCAAGTAGTAGTACCCACTAGTTGCCACCTTCCGCACAATATATGGTCCGCGCCAATTTGCTGCGAACTTGCCAGCTTTGGCCTTTCGTTGCACGTGCTTTGCAATCTTCAACACGAGATCGCCTACTTCAAAATCTCTAGGTATCACCTTTTTATTGTAGTACCGCGCTTTGGTGGTTCTGTATGTTTCAGCGAAATGTTGCGCTTTAGTTCTTCTCTCCGCGAGCGCGTCCAGGTCTGCAATTCAATAGGCATCGTCTGGCTCATTATGGCTTGCAACTGCCACTCTCGCGGATGGTATCGCTACTTCGGCGGGCAAAATCGCGTCCTCCCCATAAACCAAGGAATAAGGTGACGCTCCCGTGGAACTGCGTTTCGAGATCTTGTACGCCCATAGCGCTAAGGGTAATTGTTCGTTCCACCCTCGCTGATGGTCATACACAGTCTTGCTCAGAATACGTAGCAATGTCTTGTTGGTAGATTCTGCCAGCCCATTCCCCTAGGGATAATACTCGGTAAATGCGTGTTGTTTTATGTTATACTTGGCTAGTAGGTCCACCACCTTCTGATTGATGAAGGAGGTGTCGTTATCCGAACAGATGATCACGGGCGCACCAAAACGGCAAATGATGTACTCTTTAATGAACGCGGCTATGGTCTCTCCTTCATAGTTTCATAATGGCACCGCCTCTACCCATTTCGTCGAGTACTCAGTTGCGGTAATAATGTACTTGTGCCTCCCCGAAGATAGAGGGTTTATGGGGCCGATCAGATCAAGTCCCCAGCTGTGGAAAGGCCACGGGGCTACTATACTATGCAACTCTTTGTGGGGCGCTTGTATGACGTTCCCGTGGAGTTGGCAAATACTGCATCTTTTAACAAACTCCGTCGTGTCATCTTCCATCATAGGCCAATAATAGCCTCCCTCATGTATATGCCGAAATAGCTTTCGCTTCCCTTGATGCTCAGTTTCATGGGGTTTCTGCATTACTATCTGCGCTTCTTCATTACTTAAGCATCTTGGAGCTTCATTGTCGAAGCTTCTCCTATACAACACCTCGTCGTTCATAAAGAAACGCGTTGCATTTCTTGTTATAGTGAGAGCCTCGGTCTCGTTTCCTGACACCACTATGTTCCTCAAATAATTAATGTAGGGTTGCCTCCAATCTAATTCCTCGATTGTGCACACTTCCGAAGGTTGTGGCGGCGATTGGCATTCAGAACAGTTTCTTTGTAACGCCGCGGCTTGTGTTTCCATCTCTGGCCAGTAGAAACCCTTTCTTTGCAACCTTCTATATAAGGGGATCACTCCTGAATGACCAAAAGTTTCTGCATGGACTTGGGCCATGAGTTTATCCGCCTCTTTACTTCCAACACACCGCGCTAGCACTCCTCCTGCCATACGGTAATAGAGTTGCCCTTTAATTATCACGAAATGTTTAAGCCTCTTGTACAACATGACTCGTTCATCCTTGGGCTTCGAAAGCTCCCTCATCACTCCTTTCCGCCAATCATTTCCCTCTTCGAAGTTCATTTCTTGTAACCATGTGTTGGGCAGTTCCCTTCTATGGATGACGATGGATCCTTCCTCCTTGTTGTTTCAAGTTGATTTTTGCCGCCAGGGTGGCTAGCGCATCGGCGTGTCTGTTTATTGCTCTTCTTGTATGCCCTAGCTCTACCATAGTCATTTTAGCCATTTGCACTTGTGCTTCTGCGCGATAGGGGACCAGGCGCTCCTCTTTGACATGGAAGTTTCCCCCATCCTGGCTGGTCACCAACTTAGAATCCCCATGCACGCGTAAACAATGGATATCCATTTTTTCAGCCAGCTTTAGGCCTATCAAAAAAGCTTCATACTCGGCGACATTGTTGCTACAGGTGAAATCGAGCTTGAAAGCGAAAGAGAGTAGCTCCTTTCCTGGGGTTTCAAACACTATTCCCGCTCCGCCATAAGAACCATGGGACGAGCCATCAAAATACATATCCCACACTTCTTCACTATCAACTTCCGCGACCTCTCCTGGAAAATCTTCATGAATATCAGTGTCATCGTTGCCTGAGAACGTGGCTAATAGGTCCGCTATCGCTTGACCTCTCACACCTCTCCGTCTTTGGTAATGTAATCCAAACTCTGACAGCTGCAGAGACCACCGAGTTGTCCTCCCACTCAGAAAAAATCTTTCAGCTAAGTACACCATGGGGTTTGCAGCAGAAATCACCACCGTTTGGTGCGCTAACAGATATGGTCTCAACTTTTGTGCTGCATAAACGAGTGCGAGGCAAGCTTGTTCGATCCGAGGATATTTGGTCTCTGTCTCCTTTAGAACGCGGCTCACATAATAGATCGGAAGGAGTTGATCATTTCCCAAATCTTGGGCCAGCAGAGCTCCTATAGCTTCAGGCGTATATGCCAGGTAGAGATGTAATCGTTCTTTTGGTATAGGCGGTCGTAAGACCAGCGGGCTCGTAAGACACCTTTTTTATCCCTTCGAACGCGGTCTGTTTCGCTTGTCCCCAATGGAACGAGCGTTCTTTTTTCAAAAGCGGGGTAAACACTGCCATCATCTGCGCTAGTCCTGGTATGAAACTTCGAACATAAGATATCTTTCCTAGGAAGCTTTGGAGTGTTGGTACATCCGTGGGTCTGTCCATACTTAGTATCGCTTGAGCCTTCCCCGGGTCGACCTGAATTCCTCCGCTCGTGACCACAAATCCTAGAAACATTCCTGAGGTAACTCCGAAAGCGCACTTTAGTGGGTTCATTTTCAACTTGTATTTCCTGCAGCGTTCGAACACCGCTCGTAGGTGTTCCAGATGTTGTTCCTTCTTCTTTGATTTTACTACAATGTCATCAACGTATACCTCCACTTGCCGATGGATCAAATCATGAAATATGGAGACCATGGCTCGTTGGTAAGTAGCCCCCGCGTTCTTCAACCCAAATGGCATGACGACATAGTAGAAACACCCAAAGGGTGTTTGGAAGGCAGTCTTATGCGCGTCGGTAGCGGCCATCTTGATTTGGTTATAGCCACTATAGCCATCCATAAATGAAAACATCTGATGATTACTCGTGGCGTCTATTAGCATGTCGATGTTTGGTACTGGGAACTCATCCTTGGAGCACGCTCGGTTCAGATCCCTGTAATCTACGCAGCAACGAATCTTTCCGTTCTTTTTCACCACGGGAACAATGTTTGCCAACCATGGCGCGTTCTTTACGGGATCAATGAATTTTGTTTCTACCAAGCGCTCGACTTCTTCCTTGATGGCCAGAGGGACCTCCTGATGGAAGACACAACTCCTTTGTTGTACTGGCCTTGAGCAAGGGTCCACATTTAAGGAGTGAGCGACCAACTCGGCATCGAGCCCGGGCATTTCACTGTATTTATAGGCGAAAATATAGTTAAAATCTTTTAACAAGTTTATCATATCCTCTCGTTCCTTTCCGACTAGCGCTTTACTGATTTGGATTAGGAGTTCTTCCGCGCCCCCAATGTTGACTTCTTCTAACTCGTCACGCGAAGGTATTTGGACGGGTTCTTCTTTCTCCAGGGAGTCCTTTGTGACTATCTCATCTTCACTTAGAGGCGACGCCGTTTATTCGGCTGTTGCTACGCATGGTTGGTTTGTAGGTGCCGCCTCCGCTAATTGCTATAACTGGTATACACGCTTGCCACTCTTGGTGACCACGAGATGGAACTGCGGTTCTGGGCCCAATCTTTGCTTTTTAGATCCGCCCGGTGTTCCTAGCCGTTTCGGGTCGAAAACAAACACTTTATTCTCCTTGTCTTCTCTTTTCGTTTTCGCCGCGTTCAACCTGGTAGGATCAAAGACCAAGGCTTTCTTGTCCTCTTCCCACTTCGGCAGCGGGATCATGTGCGAAGATCCTATCACCGTGTTCTCGTCTTGTTCTACCTTATCATAGAAGACCGCTTCGGCCATGTACGCCTCCTCTGGTCCGAAGGGGTTATTAGTGGCTGGTATGTGGTATTGCCTCCCTCCGATGTTGGTCTTGGCGCACTGATGGTACGTGAATGCCACCACCCGATGATACCTGATCCATCCTCGTCCCAGTAATAGATGGAACGAGGTGTGGTCTTCTAGTACATGAAATGGTACAGTCGATCTGATCGGACCGACCCAAACACTGAGGCAAATTACTCCAATGGCATCTTGAGTGTGTCCTCCGAATCCTCTTACCGTAGTCTTCCGCGTTCTAATGTCCTCCTTTGGTATCCCGAGCAGGTCTAAAGTGTGCACTGAAATAAGATTTAAATAGCTCTTTCGTCGATAAACACTCTCCTCAATTGTTGTCTGTTGAAGGTCGCAGTTAAGTACAGAGGGCGTAAGTGCTCTCCGGGGATACAAATATCACTGTCATCAAACGTAACTCCACCGCTGGATAAGGCTTGGTGGCCTGCGGCTATAGCAGCAATCTCTTGGGAAGCCTCTCTTACCTGATCCTCGTTGAACCCAAGAGAGTCAAAGAACTGTTGGGCAAGGATGGTCTTTGAGAACTGGATGGCTACTCCACCCGTGCTCTCAAAAGCTGGTTTTGTAATAGTCTCCTCGCACGCTTTCTCTTTTGTGCTCTCCCAAGGCATCCAGTCTTCGTCGCATGGGTCGTGAGAAATCATCATGACGTCATGTTTGAGCAGCGGGTCCTTGTCTATCTTTTGGCGTCCGAGGTCGATCTCCCCCGCCTTTTCCTTCCTCCAGAAAGCGTTTCGCACCCCATAGTAGTTGAGGACAGAATGACTTACTCTTCGATGATAAGGGCAGTAGCGCTCACGAGTCTTATCTACCGTGTTTTGGTCCACGACGATGGGCGTTAAGGCGATTTCCCCATTGGCCAGCCATAAGTTTAGCAGGTTCCCAATTTGCTCTTTGGTACAGGGCATCGACGGTGGTATGGGTCTTTGGTTATTGGGCCCACTAGGTGCGCGTCCGCATTGCGGTCCTGTACTCTGATAGGTTTGGGGCTGCATCGGTCGCTTACTCCCCGGGGCAGGACCGCCGTTGGATATCGCCCCGCTCAAAACATTGACTGAATTGTACCAAGTTTGTTCCATCCTGGCCTGCTGGAATATCCCAAGGCAATCTGCCACGCGGACCGTAGCCTCTTCCGATTCCACAAATGTTTGGAATTGAAAATTTGTTAACGGAAAACGTAAGGTCGCGGTCATCTTTCCCACACAGATCTCTACCAGCCTATCCTCCGATACATCCTCCCTCAATTGAAGCGCGTGATTCCTGAAACGCGTAATGTATTTCATCGGATCCTCATCAATCCCCATAGTTGTCCGCGCCAAGTCTAGTGTGGTGACCTTCCTCCTGGCTGAGAAGAATTTTTTCAAAAATAGTCGCGACATTTCCTCTCAAGTCTCGATGCTCTCAGGCTTCAAATAATCATACTAGGTATAGGCGGTATCTACTAACGACTTTGGAAATTCCTACATGCACATATTCCCATCTCGCACGTACTGGTTCATCGTCGAAAAGGAGCGGCTCAAGTGTTCCCGCGCGTTTCCTTGTCCAGAATATACTTTAAACTTAGGTGAAGTGTAGTCAGATGGCATTTTGTAGTTCATAACCTCCTTTGGGTACGGGGGGTCTAGCAAGCTGTATCCGTTGTCTTGTCTCGATACACGATAATGCTCCTCTATGTATTGGGCTAGTCTTCCTTGGAAATCCCACCACTAATTGCGTTTCGGCCGGCTTCTTCTGGACAACTCTCCTTGGTAGCGGAAGGCACAGGTCCTCCTAGGGCAGACTTCTTGTTTTTCGGTTCCTCGGCTGAAGCAGGGGGATCCAAGGCAGACGCGCCGCCCTTCTGACTCATCAACGTTACCAGTTGTTGTTGTCTTTGCGCGTGCACGGCGAACTCTTTCCGCATGTCGTCTAGGCTCATCTCTTCGCTTCATTGCTATCCGACGCGCCAACTCCTCCTTTACTACCTTCCACTCGCGTCACTGGCGTGCTCGGAATACCTACCGAGACCCTTTCGATCCTCCTCGTTGTTGATGGTGGTTTTTGGCGAGGAGGTCACATGAGTAATTTCGCATCAATTTCTGGCATCCTGGAATAACTCGAGACAAGGTATGAATTTATTTGGTTACCGTTAGCCATATTTTGATATCTCACGACCCTAGCCTAGTAGCATGGTCCATATCCCTAACCTACACGTAAAAATACCTATGCATGCGCATTAGCCTAGCTCATACT
>JAJJMA010344772.1:2180-15684 GCA_023529015.1 Papaver nudicaule
TATATATTCTCAAGTCTAACCCCTTCAACTAAGCTCATAGGGTTGTTACCTCTTGGTAGCATGAATTGGTCACTCAAGATAAATATAATCCGTTCAAGGCGGACGAGAATTATTTGTTTTCACATTCTCACTACACAGGTCGCAAATTCAAAGTGATGATGCGGCCCATGAGACTGAAGGTGGCTGGCTATTGGCAGAAGAACCAAGATCGGTCTGACAATTTTACCCTTTCTAATTTACTAATTTACCGTCAGTAGTAGAGGTGTAAAACGTGCCGGCACAACACGGCACATGGCATACGAATTCGTGCTTTTACGTGCCATGTGTCGTACTGTGTTGTGCCTATAATCTTAACGTGTTGTGTCGTGCTGTTTTTTTAGTCAAAAGCAAAGTACGACATGGACATGGCACACGAATAAACGTGCTGTGCTGACACATTTAAATTACGCCATCCAAAAAAAAATATTTTTTAACTATTTATACAGCTTATAATCTAATAAATTACTTCCTCCGTTCCAAAATAATAGGTCAGTTTGACTTTTTCCTACTTTTTCCCAAAATTTAGGGAACTTAATTGAACTAAAAATATTTGACTTAAATTTATTTTTTTTGGTTAACCCATAATACATGTCACAATAAACCAATCATAAAAAAAAACTAATTTAGCTCAAGTATTTTTAGTTCAATTAAGTTTCTTAAATTTTAGGAAAAAGTCAAACTGACCTATTATTTTGGAATGGAGGGAGTATGAAGTTAATTATTAATTAATTAATTAATACAATAATAAAAGTACTTTTTAAAGCTTCCACATTACTCCTCCTATCAAGCTCCAATATTAGAGCTCGCGGTCCCACTATAAAAATTCTCCACCAATCTAATTATTTCCCGTATTTGGGCTAAAAAATTATACACCGATCAAAAAAATTAGGCCCATCAATTGTTTTTTTAGCTATACCCGTGTTCTAAAACACCTAATCCCACAAACGCAACATCTCCACTCTCTAGCTAGCTGAATCTGGTTTCTTCTTAAAGAACACTGCACGCACAGTGGCACACGCTTGGGTTGACGGAGACTAATCGAACCAATATTCTGATCACTAAACTTAACAGATGCTCGCGAAGACGGGTCTGCAACCAGGTACGCAACTTCTTCCTCGAAAAAGTGATGGGAGGATGACTGTAAGTGCATGCAAGTACCCCTGTCGACTGATATTCCTGTCTAAATGAGGAAAATAAGGAATAGGGTCTTCGTGGGTCTCGCAAGACTTAGAAGAGAAAGCTAAAAAAGAGAAAAAGTATACGCGGTTGAGAGGGAATTTACGTACGTTATGTTCTTTTTGTGAAGGCAACGTCACTGGACTGAATATCTAAAGTCTACAGGCCCTACACGTTTAGGGGTCATTTACCTAATTAGATGGTCTATGAGCCCAGGTTCAATAAAAAAAGTGTAGAAAACCTTCTCACATAGAGGGGGCACCCCTTCACTTATCAAGGGGCAGACTTTGGCCCAGCATGTGAGAGAATTTCTTCTCTCGGTTCACTATTTACAAGCCCCGGCTAGCTAGGTAAAAAAATAAAGAAAAATCCTTCCCCACCCCGATGTAGATGAGTTTCGAACTCAGGTTGCCGGTGTCATCACCCAACGACTTTACCGCTATGTTATAGTGACATCTGCAAAAATTGTTGTTTCTCTCTGTTTCTATTATTTCATGTCTATCATTATTGCTATTTTATCCGTCCATAAAAATTGAGTTTTTCAGTTTAAAATATTGTCTCACAGAATTTGCTTTTTTTTTCTTATGAAACAATTTACAGAGGAAAACAATCTACATATGAGTGACTGTTCCCAATTAAAAAGAAAAATTGGTTTACATTTAAAAACTTAAATGAACCTTCATATGTACTCCAAAGAATGACAGTTTGTTTTATAAGAGAAATTAATTCACTCTCATCCTTAGCACGGCAACTGATGAAGGGTCTGATATTATGCTCTTTCCGAATCAACCAAAGAATAGCATAGCTAATGATTCTCCATATCTTCTTGCATTTCCCACCTATCCCACTTCTACTTTAGGCATGCACACAACTAACAATAGATTCCGACTGAATCCAAACAATAGCAAAAGCTTTGAATAATAAAGTACTAACAAGAGTCTTTTTCTCTGTAGTCCAACGTTCATAATTAAAGTAAAGTAATTTGCAACCTCATATCAAATTTAAAAACCATTTATTTATGCAATATTGGGTAACCTCATACAAACGATTGATACCAAATACAGAGAAAAAAAGATCGGATTCAGAAAAAAACAAACAAATCAAAACCCAAAAAAATAATAAAAAGCCTAATTTGAACAGTTAAAATGCTTACGGAAATTTAATATAGCATAGCTTAGCTCATTGCCCAATCTCAATTGAAATATAAAGAAGAATTTCAATCGAGCAACAGTTGAAGAAGTTCAAGAAATTTGCAATCCTGAACTTGGTTTCGATTCAAAAAATACATTAGGAGAAAGGGGTGAGAAACCATTACAATTTGCAGACCTGATTCAAGCAGATCCGAGTTCGATCTCTTACAGCTTCATCTGCAATCTAATTTCTTCTTTGCAGTCTTTGTCTTTCTAAACACCCTGATTTCGATTTCTGATATTTGTATTTTGAAAAAAACGAAGTATGAATGAGGCCTGTAAAGCCCGTCCAGGAAATAGGACGGGCTGTTACAGTAGTTAAAATAAATTTTGAAAAATCAATTACAATTTTGTATTTAATATTATATATTGTATAAGATACAACTTTATTAACAAAAAAATAAACATAAGTTGAATTTTACGCTATAACAATTGTATCTTTATTTGTTTTCCTACCAAATGAACGTTAAATAGACACATTTACAACATTATTTTTAAATATTTATTTATCACTTAATAAAATTAGATATTATGTATGAGAAAGGATCCTTTCACACTCTTACACTCACACTATCTCACACTTTCGATACTATTTTTGTAATAAAATTTACATGCCAACGATTTTGGTGTTAAGATTTTGAGGATATGTTCCTCTTATATAGATCTACATTCCTACTAAAAATTAACGTTTTTCGAAATACTAAGCTCACTATCTACCAATATTAATTTCAAACGTTGAATATCCGTCGAATTTTAACGTCTGATTTTCAAAATAGGAAATGGTGGTGTTATACGAAATGTTCTCATTTTTGATGGGTATGTAGAACTTTATGAGGGGAACATATACTAAAAAAGTTAGCATCAAATCCGTTAGCGTTCAAATTTTATCGCAAAAATGGTGCTGAAAGTGTGAGATAGTGTGAGTATAAAAGTGTGAGAGGATCCTTTCTCATTATGAATTGTCATATAAATTAATCAGAATAAAATATATTGAGACTATTAGTCCCACATTGTATGGGCAATCTAAGATCATGCGGTTAATAATTCTATGGGTGATCACTCCACTCATTGCCAATTGGTTTTGAGTTGGATACCCACAATTTAATATGGTATCAGAGCAGGTTATTTGTGACGAGTCTAAAAAACAACCGCACCTCTACTCCGCGTCACCCGATTATATGTCCACGTGTTAGACCCAACGAGGCTACACGTGAGGGGGCGTATTGAGACTATTAGTCCCACATTGTTTGGGCAATCTAAGATCCTGCGGTTAATAATTCTATGGGCCAGTCCACTCATTGCCAATTGGTTTTGAGTTGGATGCCCACAATTTAATAAAATATAATGGTAATAACTAGGTAGTTTTCATTTTTGTGTGAAATACAGATGTAATGTAGTGCACTGTGTCGTGCTTTACACGTGTTGTGTCGTGCTTAGCCGTGCCGCGTGTTGTGCTGCCGATTAGTCAAGCACGACACAGCACACTAAGCTAGTGTGTTGTGCCTGTGTTGTGCCCAAATTTTAACGTGTTGTACTGTGCTATTAACGTGTTGGCATGGCACAATTTACACCTTTAGTCAGTAGATTAACCTTTTGTTTTATTTTGAATTTGAAAGCAGAAGAGATTGAATTGATATCTTACGATTCTCACATTGCCATTGTGAATCCTTAAAGGAAATAACACAGTCCGCACTGGTTCAGGCATGATGCTTTCATACCACGAGGAGTTAAAGTTTATCAGCCACAACGGAACCTGGATAATAATGGCATTTAGTATCACGGAAACGAAGGTCAATGTGGTCCAGGTTTTTTCACCTTGGTTGTTCCCACCCAATCTTCTCTTTCCTTCTTAACTTTCTCTCTAATCCACCCTATGGCTTCAAATTTTTAGTTCTTCAGCAGACACAAAACGAAATCAAGTCACCAGCTAACTAATATCCCCATATCAAATTCTGCCATCCTCAACGCAGATTAGGTTATCGAAGTTAATTGATTCTTGAATTTGTTGTCACATGGAAAGGTCAGTCTTTTTTTTTTTTTTTTTTTTGCTCCTTTTTAGAGTTTAGTAGGTTCACAAGGTGACAAGGGTAGCTTAAATCCTTACATTCAACCGTGCATTGCTTTGATATGATTGGTAACTATAAATAAGATCCTTGATCACGTAATGGGTTTTCGCAAAATGTACGTATAAGTAGTTTTATATTTGTGGAAATTGGATAGTGTTTTTGATGCTCATAAAGTGCTTGAGGAAATGTCTGAACAGGATTTCTTAATTGATAAGTGGGTTTTGTTTAAGAGCAATGAGTCCTCATAATCTTGCTTTGTTGACGGTTTTAGATATTGATTGTACCTCTACCCTATGTTACAGATAATAGGTAATATTCCTAGACTCTTGATGGTGTGTGCCTGCTTGTAATTCTAGTCAAAAAGTCTCAATTTAAACAAGGAGGAAGATGAATTGAAGGTAAGGTGTGAATATTTTTAACTAGAGAAGGTTAAACAAGCTCATTACAGATAGCTCTAGGCTGATTAATTTTTTTTTTTTTTTTTTTTTAATAACGGTTAGGTGGTCTATACAGACAGAATGGAAAATTGGTGATATCTTTGTACTAGGGGTGAAATAACTTTGGTATTTTGTTTTTGGCTGCAGCAAGGGTGGCGAGGCTGTAAACTACACAGTTGCTTACTGTGATTTCTCAGTCAAGTTCAAAAACAAAGAAAGGCACCGAAGATAGTCCGGGATCTGAATTGTCAATGGTAAGTTTTTGAATCAACTACTATTTACTTGAAATTGCCAATTGTTTCATTGTTGTTTCTATATAAAGTTACTTATCCTTGTTATTTTAATCTGGATAATCAAAAAAATTCTAGTTCTTAGAGCAAGCATTATATATGGTGCTCCAAATGTGACAAGACATGAAGAGAACAAAAAAACTACTATGGTGAAACCGTGAAAAGATAGGAGCGGCTATTTAGAAACCGCATATCCTGAAATATCCATAAAAATCCGAAATATCAATTTAATTTAGGGTTTTGGTAATTAAAAAAAAAACTTTTTGCGGCTACTTAGAAACCGCAGCGGTTTCTATCTGCTAGTACAGATATGTACCCTTTGTAGACATGGCTAGAAGATTTCCCCCACATTGTGAGGAATTTCCTCACATGATCTGTACTCTTCTGTAGACATGGCTAGAAGATTTCCCCACATTATGAGGAATTTCTCCGCATGTGAGGATTTTTAAGTACTATAGTGCTTGCTCTTAAGATCAGATGAAATGAGGTTAGTCTTCTATGGTAGAGGTTGAGTCAATGGTCCATACGAAACCAATTACTTTTATCTAACTTTTGTATTTTCGACCACTAGCTAGGAGATAAGATTCTAGTTCTAATGGAGTGCATTTCATCTACCCATAAAAGTGATTTCTTTTGGTGAAGGTACCCCCAAATCAAAAGTGATTATTCTTATGTGGTAACGATTGAGTCAAACTTAAATTCGCCGACAGTCACTGATAATGCTATGGAAAGAAAAAGAGGTAGGCCAGACAAATTATGTATTTCCAAGTCAAGTCAAGTAATTGGAATGCTTAGTGTTAAACACTATATTAACAGTCTATATCTTAGCCATTCTGCATATTCGCAACCAACCAAAAATTTGTAATTGATAGAGCATTTTTTTAATTTCAGTAATAAGCCATGGATTTATTTCATCTTCTTCATCTTATTTTCTTCTTGTTCTTCTTCACTCAATTCCTTGTAGTTGCTCATGGGTGCTATGAAAACGAGAGAATCGCTCTTTTAGAGTTCAAATCCCTTCTCCAAGACCCTTCGAATCTTTTGTCCTCATGGCAAGAGGGCCACATTCATCAGAATTGCTGCAACTGGCATGGAGTTCAGTGTTCCAGTTACTCTTTCCATGTCATTTCGATCGATCTCCGAAATAAATATCGTGCAAATTATATCAATAATCCTATGCTTTTCAATAATCCACCAAATGCTTCACTTGCAGGTAAAATCTCCCCTTTCCTTTTTAACCTTGCACATCTTGAATATCTTGATCTTAGTTTCAACGATTTCCAGGGTTCCCCCATCCCACATGAGTTTAACAATCTCAAAAATCTCACTCATCTTGATATCTCGCATGCGTGGCTTTCTGGCTCGATTACCACACAATTTAACAACCTATCATCTTCTCTTCGATACTTAGATGTATCTATATATGGGACAGAAGCGTCATCCTTGAGCTGGGTAAGAGGGATGCGCAATCTCGAGGTATTAAAACTGAGTGGTGTTGATCTATCTGAGGCGTCATCTTCGAAAAAGAATTTTGCTGAACCTTTATCATATCTCTCCAATCTCAGGGTTCTTGATCTCTCTCAATGTCGTATTAATGGTTCAGTGTTCCCCGAGTTTCACAATCATTCTCGTCTATCCACTTTGAAAGGCAACAGAAGACTTCAATCCATACAACTGGCAAATTTAACTTCCCTTTATATTCTCGGCTTATCTGATTGCGGTCTGCAAGGTTCGGTTCCATATCTTCCTCAACTCAAAGAGCTTGATCTCAGTAGGAACTATGGTCTTCATCCAGACCTAACTAAGATGTTTGAACGCCCATGGCCCAAACTACAAAGCCTTGACATTTCAAGCACTCAAGTTATGGCAGCTATCCCAAGTTCAATTTCAAACGCCCCATTATTGGTCCATTTGGATGCCTCGTTCTGTTCCCTCCAAGGATCTCTACCCTCTTCGATATGCAACCTTTCTTCTCTTAGATATCTTGATTTACAAGGTAACAATCTCACAGGAATAATACCACGTTGTATCACAAGGCTCCGAAACCTTGAGCACTTTGATATCACTAGTGGCAACTCCATTGGGGGAAATGTTTCATTGTTCTCCCTGATCAATGAGCTCCGAAACCTTACTGTCCTAGACCTGAGCCCTCCAAACAAGCCAACCATCGTTATAGATGAAGGCCAACAGCAACATCTATCTAACTTCAATCTTGAGAAGTTAATTCTGCCATCATTAAATATGACAGGGTTTATCCCTACTTATATCTGTAACTTGACTCGTCTTCGAACATTAGATTTGTCTAATAATAACCTTTCAGGTTCCATCCCTTCTTGTCTCTTCAAGATGAATAATCTTATCAGCTTAGATCTCTCGGGAAACAACCTTTCAGGTTCCATCCCTTCTTGTCTTTGTAAGATGCACAGTCTTGTTATCTTAGATCTCTCGGGAAACAACCTAACAGGTCCTATACCTTCGTGTCTTTTCGAGTTTGAGAATCTCAGTTTCTTAGATCTCTCGCGAAACAACCTCCACGGCACAGTACCACGTATCCTTCATTTGAATTATTCATCATCCCATCCTGGCCTAAATTTATCGTACAACAACTTTCATGGTCCTCTTCCCCTTCCGCCAATAGTAATTGATCTTTTTGATGTATCACATAATAAATTCAGTGGTGAAATCTCAGTAGAGACTGGAGTTAGATTATCTAGTGCAACATCCATTTTTCTATCTGATAATGAACTTTCAGGTTCAATTCCATCCTCTCTATTCTCGGTAAATCTTAGCACAAGATACTCTCATCTGTCGGGATCCAGCCAAGGACCCAATGATTTTGCCTTTGTCGATCTCTCAAACAACAAACTCACCGGGATTATACCTGCTAGTATAGGGAATTTCAGCAATCTTTATTCTCTAAACCTTGGAGCCAACAATCTCACTGGGAATATTCCAGATGAGCTTGCACAAGCAGACGATCTGGCAATTCTTCAATTGAATGACAACAAACTCAATGGTACTCCTCTTATTTCCATCTGTAACCTTCTGAAATTGGGTGTTCTCAACCTAGCGAACAACAACTTCGAAGGCAGTATTCCCACTGGGTGTGGTATATTAACTGGCGTTGCGTTAATGCCAAACCACTGGACCTCTTCATTTCCGAATTCAGGCCTTACGGTCCTTTCTTTAAAGTCAAACAAATTCAATGGGTCAATCCCTGAAGAGATTATTCATTTGGAAAACCTCCGAATACTAGACTTATCGAGAAACTATCTCACCGGACAAATCCCAAGAAAATTAGGGAACTTCACGATGCTCAGAAGTAGACCAGATTACGATTCCTCGCTCGGATCAGTTTTTGGTGGTGTTGATTTTAAGCTGCAGATGGTGATTAAAGGGATAGATACACAGCTTCAGAAAGTGTATTCCTATAGTTCCGGAATCGATTTATCTTCCAACCTTCTTGAGGGGAGCATTCCAGAAGACATAGGTCGACTTAAAGGGCTTTCTATGCTTAATCTATCACATAATGACTTCTCTGGCATAATCCCAGCGAGTGTCGGAAGCATGAATGGTTTAGAATCCCTGGATTTGAGCTTCAACAAGCTGCGTGGGCACATCCCGAAGTCTTTAGCATCAATGGATTCTCTTGGTTATTTGAGCTTGGCTCATAATAATTTGAGCGGCAGGATCCCAAGAGCACCTCACTTTGATACATTAGGCAGAGATGGTTCGGCATATGTCAACAATAGTTTGTTGTGTGGGTTCGCTACAGACAACATTTGTGAGGGTGATCCGATTCCGAATACTACCGATTCTAGCTCTCCAAATGAAATTGAAGAAGATGATCAAGATGATGCTAAAGAGAAGTTGCTGGTGTACGCTATTGTTGCCGTGGGGTTTGCAGTTGGATTCTGGGGTCTTTTTTTTGTTTTGCTTTTGAAGAAGCAGAAATGGTGGTTTCCGTATTGGAGATTCATGGATGTTATTGCAGAGAGAGTGGTTTGCTGTCTGTTGAAAAATTGAATAATGTTAGCTAGAATTTGTAATTGTTGTTTTGCTCATTTGTTAGTTAATTCATAATGTACTAGTACTGTGTATTGTTTTTCTTGTACTGTAAACTGAAGACAAGTTTATTGGGTTATACCTCATTTGATCACCTGCTGGTCTTCTGTTTTCCTATGCACTACGGATGATTAAAGCTACAAAATAGTCTTAAATCTTGTCTTTCTACAGATTCATATATCTGACTTGCTACTTCTTCCGGTTCCAAATTGCCGTGATCACAGGAAAATTACGATCAGAATGCATCAGTTTCTTGATTGGGTTACAGTTCTATTTTGCAGGACTTAGATGACTCCATAGCCAAAATTGAATCAGTTTCTTGATTGACTCCAGCCTAATTATAAATTTTGTTTTTGCTTTGAGTTTTTTTTTTGTTTCGTCACTAAATTATTAGTATTTCTTTTTACATCATAATGTTTTTGCTATTGTGAACAATTTATTTTCTTAGCATAATAAATTCAATTATTTAATCACTATTTTCTATTATTTTGTATGATGCAAAAAAAAAAAAAAAAAAAAGTTTAGGTAGAAAAAAAAATCACAGATAGCAACACCCAAGTAAAAATCCTGGCTCCGTCACTGATCCTCTTACCACGGTTGAAGCACTCAACGGTTAGTGTACTTGATCTATGCTGCAGTGTTCGAATTTGATCTTTCACATTCACACACAGTCACACATAGACACCACTAGTTCATTTTTGTCGATTTACTCTTTTATTGGGTTTACCCTAAAATATGTATCTGGCTTATTTTTAAGTTTAACGGGTAACTTGGCCATTTAAAACCTACAGTATTAGCCATTAGGACACCCCTAAACCACCACTGAGAGACAACATTTTGAAGCCTAGAGAGAGATAACATTTTTGGACCCATCCAGGAATGAACCATCCCTAAATTAGTCTTTAGTCTTTAGGCTAAGTCTAATGGGGATTCAACTTCCCTTAAAAGCGTCGCCTAAACCCCAATTTCCCCCCACTTCAACTTCCCTTTCCCTTATTTAAGGGAAGTAGAAGTTGAATTGCTACTTAGGCGTTCAATGATGTAGCGCCCAAAAAGTGGATCCGCGCTCAATGATATAGCGCCCAAACGAATATTCTACTAGATCTGATGGCTAATAACATATGTTCCAGATCTGATGGCTGAGATTATCTGGCGCTTTATCATGTAGCGCGAAAACGCTATATCATGTAGCGCCGAAGTAGAATTTAGCTGATGTGTCTAGCACTTCCCATTAGACTTAGTTTGGGAATTTGCTGATGTGTCATTCAACTTTTTAAGGGAAGTTGAATGACCATTAGACTAAGCCTTACAAAGAAATCTTAAAAAGGGATGAGTCGCACAGTTGATGAAAAGTTGCCCCAGTGGTACACTTGATCTCTCCCGTGTGTTTAGGTTTGTCCGCTTTCAGTCGTGCTACAGTGACACCGGATTTGAACACCGGGTCACGACACCACTATGTGGCACCCCCATCCACCGTTCATTCCCACCCCACCCGACCCCACCCCAAGATCAGCAGCCCCCCCTGTGACACATAGCGGTGTCCGGATTTTGGTGTCAAAATCCGGTGTCCACCAAACATTTTCGAGGTTTGTCTTGACTCTTGACCCAGTGTTTGCTTTGCCTGTGTCTTTGTAGGGTCAACTTGACTCGTACGAATAATACATGGAGCCTAGCTAGATGAAACTAGTGTGTGGTAGAGGCTGAGTCAATGGTCAATACAGAACCTAATAAGTTGGTCTAACTTTTGTATTTTTGGAAACGTGATGAAGATATTTTCTGCCACCAGCTAGGAGATAAGATTCTAGTGGAGTGCATTTCGTGGTCTATCCAAAAAATTACAAATTGGAAACCCAGGGCATTTATGAAAGCTATTTGTGTTTTCCCTTCCTTTCATGCAATTTCGAAAATAAAGTTTACTAGGAAATTTGCAATAACCCCAGAAGTAAAGAAGTGTCAAATGCCAATGTATTGCATTTCAAAAAAACAAAAAAAAAACAAACAACAATGTATTAGTAAGAAAAGTTCAAGAAATGTTATCTAGGCACAAAAATTTCATCACTACGGGTAACAATCTATTCTATTATATAAAGCTAGGACCATTTTAACTACATATTTATTAATTATAATTATTTTATAATTTGTAAAAACACACAAGGGTGTAATAAAAACTCAATTTGTAAGCCAATTCAATTATCAGTTAGGTTGGTTGTGACACAATTTTGCTAACTCAATTATCGTCTGGAATATATGCATGCAATCCAGACGAAAATTATTTTCAGTTTGGATTTAATCATTATCGACTGCGTTTCTAGAGTTTAACCTAGACAAAATTTCTGCAAAACACTATTGTCGGCTGCGCTTCTAGGGACGAAAATCATACTGACCATATTTCTTTAACATTCAACCGAGAAATCACTACTTGAAATCTTTAAACCTAGATTTTGAAAATGAATTTTTATTAATGATTTAGGGTTTTGTTAATAATTCAGGGTAATTTAGACTTTTCATTGTTTTTTAGTACGCATTATAACTTGACCGTAGGATTATAATATTGTTTTTGGGTGTCTCTAGTAGAACCATGAGTCCCTAAACCAGCCGATTTTTCAAAAATCAAAAGTATGGGATACGCTGCAAGAAAATGTATGCACAAGGGCAAGGCTGATAGCAGCCTTCTGTAGTATTCTAGTCAACTTGAACACATTTGGGACCCTCGTTCAGCTTCTTCTTTGTGTATTCTTACTTCTCACGAAATTCCCAATGAAGAAATTGGTTCGAGTTGAGTTTTTGGTCGCCCCCACCGCGCGTGGTCATTTACTGTTAAAAATAACTATAAATGGCGGTATTTGCTTTGCCTGTCTTGGTAGGGTCAGCTTGACTCGTAAGATAAGAATAATACATGGAGCCTAGCTTTGCCTTATTCCTAGGGGCTAGATCAAGATGAGGTTAGTCTATTGTATGGTAGAGTTTGAGTCAATGGTCAATACCAAATCAATTAATTTTATTTAACTTTTATATTTTTGGAACTAGGAGATAAGATTCTAGTTCTATTTATGAGGTTAGTTGATGTATTAGTAAGAAATGTTCAAGAAATGCTATCTAGGCACAAAAAATTTCATCACTACGGGTAACATCTATTATATTATATTCCTTTTGTTTCAATTTGGTTGATGAGTTTGGTTTTTAGACACCCTTCTTATACTTGTTAAAATTTATATTTTTTTAATAATTTTTTTAACAAAATTATTATTACATTTGAGTTATTAAATGTAATGTAAAAGATAAAATGCTTAGATGTTGTTAAAATTTTTGTGAAAAATACCAATTTTAGCAACTGTAAAGAGAGTGTCTAAAAACCAAATCCATCAACTAAATTGGAACAAAGGGCGTATAAAGCTAGGACCATTTTAACCATATATTTATTAATTATTTTACAATTTGTAAAAACACACGAGGGTATAATACAAATTAAATTTGTAAGTAAATTCAATTAAAAATAATTTACAACCGGGGGTTGGACCCCACGAGTTACACATATAAAGATAGAAAAAAGGATCCCATTGAACCGTAAACAGCTACCCCCTACTTTCTAAGGGTGGCGGGTTGGTGGAGCCCACCGCTCTCTCTCATTTTTTATTTTTGGAAACCTCACGGGGTCCAACCCGCGGGGTGTATATCAATTCTGAATTCAAATCAAATCTCTTAAAAAATAAATACTTGTAAAGGTGCACAACGAGTCGGAGGATTTGGTTTGGCTTCACCCGTAACCCTACCTATCGAAGGTGGGAGACTAAAAGTTATCACCTGCATACTACCCGCTCTACAACGGGTCGTTTTTCACCCGAGTTTGGTGTGGGTAGGTGCGGGCGAACCCACTCTATTTTAAATTTTCGGTCTTTTCTTTGAATGAAAATTGGACATCACCTTACTGTTTATTTGTTTCTTCGGCACCTAATAAAAGCATTTCAATTTTCAAGTTTTAACCAACATTGAACATTCAAAATTTTACAACACTCATCTAAGTTTAAATTTTTTAATACTTGAACATTTCACAACAAGGTCACCAAATGCAAATAGAAACCAAATCACAACTATGCTGCTGGAAGAAGCAGAAGGCCACTAAATGGGAATCAATCTTCATCTATGAATCTATGATGAAGATTAAAGGTAAGTAAATTATGCTAATATTTATTATTATTATTATTATTATTATTATTATTATTATTATTATTATTATTACTAGT
>JAJJMA010344772.1:15784-49997 GCA_023529015.1 Papaver nudicaule
TTACAGGCCTCCTTCATACTTCGTGTTTTACAAAAAAAAAAAAAAAAGTTACAAACAAAGTTAGCGGAGAAAAAATGAGATTGCAGAGAAGAAATGAGATCCAAATCGGTGAGAGGAGGAAGGGAATGAACGTAGAGAAGAAATGAGATTGAAAATAAGCTTTATTGAAAAAATGATCACTTGAGTTTTTTCATCAATAAACTGAAGCACCACGCGACGGAACCCCAATACATCCCAGCGTACCAACTAACCACTCTTGGATGGAGTCCACTGTGGATATCTTTGTTCTTTTCATGTGTGTTCCTTCCGTTCCCTCCTTGACATCCATTGCAGCAACTACTGTACCGGGTTCGTACGGGAATTGAAATATTTCTTTTCAAATTACCACATTTATATTACTGTGCATGGAAACAATAAAAAAATTTAATCTCGGCTCAGACTCGTATGGTCTTAGAATACTCTGCATCATATTTAGCCCCATTGATCGCCTCTTGAGTCGTTGCTCCATTGCATCGTGCAGTGACATATATATAGCAATCAAAAAGTGCGTAGCATATGTAAATATAACTCTTGTTTTATTACTTTCTAGATTCAAACTCCTAATTAGGCATGTGCTATAAGTTAGGAGAAGTCCAGGCACATGAAAGGGGATGCAGACTGTATAATGAATGAGTTATTTCTGGTAAGTCAGTGATTCCGCCATCAACAAAGCACGTTATATCTTAATTGTTCTACGCTTGCATTAGCCTGTGTCAGTAACCTTAGTCAATGAAAGTAACCTTATATATACCCAGCGCACGGGATCCATGCCCTCAGTACTCTAACAATAGGCAGATGCATCGTGTTATGCCAGCCAAGAAATTAATAAACGGTTTATATTAATTGTGTTATCTGTGGGAGTCGAACCCACAACTACATGGTCGAGGACCATGTGCTCTGCCATTTGAGCTAAGATAGCAGACGTTACCCTGCAAAGAGCAAGTGGGATCTACAATAAGATGCAACACAATGCCACTCTAATGCAAATGATTCAGGGCTGAAAACAGATTTCAGGCAGTATACTTACCTGCTAACAAAGGCATGAGTCCCTCGAATTCGAATTACTCTGACAATTAACTTGATTCTTACAATTACATGCTAAAAACCATGTACTCTTCAATCTGAGCCGAATAGCGAGGACAATTTCCAGATGTCAGTGGAACCTAACTGTAACAATTAATATGCTTAAAAGGATATAAACGAAGAAAGTTTATGGTTCCAGTTTCACGCAGGCATATTACCCCATCCTCATAATCCGAATTTTGATGTGGACATTGCAAAGAAGAGAGTAGCACACCTTACCATAATTTCCAAAATATGCGCACCTACCAATACCCCTGCAATTCCATATGAAAGTCTGCTATAAACAATGATCTCGACAATAATACAACAACAACAAAGCACAAAACCATTCAAACATATCAAAAAAGCAGAACAGTTTCATATTCTAAAAATCAGTCATAAGAGAAATCGCACCTCTAGATTTTCAAAATCTGCAAACCCAATTTTACTTCTGATACTGCGGAACATAGCTGCTGATCCTTCGCATAAGTAAATGAACAACAATGAGTAATGAGTAAAGCAGAGCAACGACATATTTTCGAAATCAATTATAAGAGATATTGCACCTACAAAATCTCAGAAACACATGGAAACCCCATTTTACTTCTGATGCTATGGATTGCATTTGCTGATAAACCGCATAAGCAAGATAAACAACAATGAGCAAATCGAAAATGGAATAAGCAAACCATCCGCAAAAGAATCCCCTGAGGATATTATATTTAACGGAATCTGGGATTAGTTTAAATTGCAATATAATTCTTTATAATGGTAAAGTTGAACGATCTATCTAAAATTTGTGAAATACAAATTCAAAAGATAAAGAGATTCAGATATTATCATATTAGAGGTCAGATGAGCGAGAATTCATTTTAATCAATCTTGTAAGTATAGTTGCCCGACCTCTGCATATATGTCTTTCTTCAAACCATGACGGTGTAATCCCCACCAAAGGATATAGTTTTGTCTTTCGAATTTATCTGGAAGATTAATTTGGAGTTGCATTGTGCAAACATTCGTGAAACTCGTAACTGAATTGGGTTAGTATGTATTTGTCCAATCATAAAGCCTCTAAGGGAAAATAATTAGACAATAAAATACTAACTAAATTCAGTTATGTGTCGTAGCTGTTGTAGTATTTGCATGGATCATGCTCTCTAGCTAACATAGCTTCGAGTTATTTAGGGAAGAGAGTTTAGTTTTTCCCAAATAATTTCGACAATGAACGCAAAAGATTAAAATTAGTAATTTAGGGATGAGATGAGAGTATAAAATAAGTACCTCACAGTCACAGAATAAGTACCTCACAGTCACGGAGATGGTACACTCTTCTTTGGTACACTCTTCTTTGGAAGGTTGTTGTGCATCCATATACTCGTACATGGGCATTAGAGTATCAGATGATGCGTCGCTTCTATTCAGTTGAGAAACCCTTTGTGATAGTGTCAAATGCGGCATGCATCCAGCCAGTTATGTTTGACCTGCTGGCAAAGAAAAGTTAATCTAAACATTTCGGCCAAATCAACAACTATTATTTCCTTGAGCATCACAACCATAGAAGTCGAAGTATATCGAAACATACGGGCATCTGATCTTCTAGCATTAACGATAACCAAATCTTCCACACTAACAGAGAAAATGAGAAACACTAAACGCACACAATCCATAAAAATAAAAAGCAAGGTTTTCACAGCACATTTTTGTTTGATATGAAATGTGATATATAATAGTGGGAATTCATGATAGAATTATATATCTAATTTTGCTTTGAGGCAAAGAAGCACTTCTCATGGTTTTCGTTTGGTAGAAACAAATTAGTATTGTCAGTTTCTCAAACCCTGAATCAAAAACCAACAATACCTAACCGGTATACGATTTTCTTAGTTCGAAGCCATGACACTATCCATGTTTAAAAATCAATCTCAATGATAAGTCACAAAAAGGTATACGTCTTAGTAGTATAAGATCTACGTCTAACTGTTGGTGATGACGTACCAACTTTCAAGAAGGCCATATTACCGAAATAGCTCCATACTGAGTTTATTTCTTTCAATGCATACCAAAGAAATCAGTAAATGAGTACAATAGGGAAAAAAGTGAGTAGTTAAGCTCAAATGCATTTCAAAACAAAAAATTGGTCTCCACAACCTACATACAGAGACAAAAAATCAGCAACAACAATTCAGAAACTCTAGAACAAAGTTTCCAGATCACCCGTTATAGATAGAAAGAGGCCAAGAGGACACCAATCACCCCGAAGACTCAACCAACCCCAAATCATATGGGTCACAATCAACGGGGATGGTGTGAAGTTTGTGAATATTTAGGAGGGAGTTTGTAGATAAGATGGGGGTCAGTACCTTGCAAATCAGATGTACAAAGTCGTGAGTCGAGAGCTTGACTCTTTTCTTGCAACAACTTGGGATTTATGAACCTGAAGAAATATCAACACCATATGAGCACTTTAAAATCCATCATAACCATTATATGCATTGAAGAAACGATAAGCAGCTTAACAAAGTAAATTAACCTTTAGCCAAACTCCCAAAGACAAAGTTAGCCTTCATCCTGAACTCAACCTCGTCGTTAACTGAGGACCCCACATCTCAAATGGAGATGATTTGATGCTGACAAATCCATCAAATAAGACTTCTCAATCCATGGCTAGTCCGTGTACCGTGAGAAATAGACTTCTCAATCCATCTACCCAAATCTACCCCAAAAAAAAGTAGAAATCATCAAAAAGGGTATATGGTTTAGCTCTTTGAGGCATTTGATGTTGTTGTCACATGGTTGTTGGCATTAAACTTTCCAAAGTACTGCCACTCTCACATGCCTAAATTGACAACCTGCCATGAAGGAGTGGCCAAGAAGAATGTGCAATCAACCTGGGAGACATTAAAATTTACAAATAATAACTTAGTCATTCCTAGAATTCCTGACCCCACCTAAAGTAACTTGCAAATAACATTCTCGAAGCTCATCAGAAAACAATTTATAGAAGGATATCATTAATCAAAGAGACCATCTTTTGGCAAATGATACAGAGGACTTAACAACCTTATGAGAATAAAACAATATTCCAGAAACTCACCAAATATGAGTTCTCATCATGTGGATCCTATGCTAAGCACTCCACATCTGCAGTGACTACAGATTTGAAACCTGGGTGTGTAGGATATCTCATGTCCACCTGCATGTCGTAGAACGCCTTGGGTGAGAACATGGCAAAGTGGTTCAAATTATAAACACCAAAATGAGTTATGAGTTATCTTCTCCTCGTTCAAATTATGATACAGAAATTGGTTAGGGGAACAAAGAGGATAAAAATAATTCAAGACGCCTACATAGACACAGATGATTTTGATATCCAACTGTGCAGCAACGACACTGATTGTCACAATTAGATTTGAGAGGTTCTGATTACACTATCTCTTTGCAAAAATCAACAATCCTAATTACCACAATTAAATCTAGGGAAAATCGAACCTCTTTCGAAATAAGATCCAAATCTGTAACATAGAACATCAAACAGTAAAACGATTGAAGAGAGAAAAAGAAATTGAATAATGGGTTTACCATTAACATACATAATCCGAGCTCGGTCTGTAATATACGTAATGCAATACCGATAAGATGAAGAAAACCCCTAAAATCGAAGAACCCTAAATTCAAATTCTACCCATGCATCAAATTAACAGAATTAATCATCTAAACAATGATAAATAGTTTACCTTCTTATAACCGAACATCAGACTCGAATATTTGGTTTCCCAGTTCGATTTTGGTTGTTACCGGAAAAACAGAAAAGGTACGCGCCGTTGGCTATTTTTTCTTAGGGTTGGAGGAGTTCGGATTTGTTATGGTTCTGGAGAACAGGTATCGCAGAAAGAGAAAAGAGAAAGTGTTTTGGTTTCGCAGGAGAGGAGAAGAAGAAGAGATGGGTGCCTCTGTCGCGAAGAATTTCCGCGACCTAAAAAACCATCCCGGGTTTCTCCAAAACACCCTCGATCTCAATGGGTCTAGTTTTCTGACCGACCGAATTATCCAAGCCCAGAACCTCGAAATATTCTGATTGGTCGAGAAATTTATGGTGGGACCGCGAGCTCTAATATTCGAGCTTGATGGGAGGATGAATGTGGGAGCTTTAAATAGTACTCCTATTATATTATTAATTATTATTATGTCGACATATAAGAGGAGTTTTTTTTTTTTTGTAATCTCCAAACTCTAGAACAGAGACTCGATCCACCGACCTCAACAAGTCGGGCTTCAAAATTAATAGATACCAAATTGAGAGGTAAAGATTGAGTCAATGACCCATATCAAACTTAATTTCGACAATCGCAAGATAGTAACTGAGAACTCAAATAATTGTAATGCTTAAAGTTAAAACAACTATAAATGGCAGTCTATGTCTAAGCCATTCTGCATATCATTAGCCAACCAAAGATTTGTAATTGATAGAGCGTTTTTTTTCTTTTATAGCTATCATTCTGCATATCATTAGCCAACCATGGATTCATTTCATCTTCTTTTCTTCTTGTTCCTCTTCACTCAGTTCCTTGTAGTTGCTCATGGATGCTATGAAAACGAGAGAATCGCTCTTTTAGAGTTCAAATCCCTTCTCCAAGACCCTTCGGATCTTTTGTCCTCATGGCAAGAAGGCCACATCCATCGGAATTGCTGTAATTGGCATGGAGTTGGGTGTTCCGGTTCCTCTTTTCATGTCATTTCGATCGATCTCCCAGATAAATATCGTAAAAACTGGTATTTCAATAATCCTTACCCGGATGATGACTCGATGAATCCACCAAATTCTATACTTGCCGGTAAAATCTCTCCTTTCCTTTTTAACCTTGCACATCTTGAATATCTTGATCTTAGTTACAACGATTTTCAGGAGTCGCCCATCCCACCTGAGTTTAACAATCTCAAAAAACTCACTCATCTAGATATCTCGGATTCGTCGTTCTCTGGCTCGATTACCACACAATTCAACAACCTATCTTCTCTGCGATATCTAGATTTATCTATCAGTTGGATAGAAGTATTATCTTTGAACTGGGTAAGGGGGTTGCACAATCTCAAGGTATTAAAGCTGAGTTCTGCTGATCTATCTGAGGTATCATCTTCTAAAAAGAAGAATTTTGCTGAACCTTTATCATATCTATCCAATCTCAGGGTTCTTGATCTCTCTCGTTGTGGTATTAATGGTTCAGTTTTCCCCGAGTTTCACAATCATTCTCGTCTATCCTATCTCAATTTGAATAACAACTTTGGACTTCTATTTCAGTCCATATCTTCTGGACTGCAAGGTTCGGTTCCATATCTTCCTCAACTTGAAGAGCTTGATGTGAGTGGGAACCCATATCTTCATCCAGATCTAACTAAGATGTTTGAACGCCCATGGCCCAAACTACAAAGCCTTGACATCTCACTCACTAATGTAACGGGAGCAATCCCGAGTTCAATTTCAAACGCTCCACTATTGGTCCATTTTGATGCCGGGGCCTGTTCCCTCCAAGGATCTCTACCCTCTTCAATATGCAACCTTTCTTCTCTTAGATATCTTGGTTTAGGAGATAACAATCTCACAGGAACAATACTAAGTTGTATCACAAGGCTCCGAAACCTTGAGCACTTTGATATCAATACTGGCAACTCCATTGGGGGTACTGTTTCATTGTTCTCCCTGATCAATGAGCTAAACCTTACTGTTCTAGACCTGAGCCCTCCAAATAACCCAACCGTAGTCATAGATGATCAAGAAGACCAACAGCAGCCTCTGTCTAAATTTCATCTAGAGAAGTTGATTCTGCCATCATGCAACATGACGGGGTTTATCCCTACTTATATTTGCAACTTGACTCGTCTAGAAACATTAGATTTGTCTAATAACAACCTTTCAGGTTCCATCCCCTCTTGTCTTTGTAAGATGCATAGTCTTGTTATCTTAGATCTCTCGGGAAACAACCTAACAGGTCCTATACCTTCTTGTCTTTTCGAGTATAAGAATCTCAGTTTTTTAGATCTCTCACGAAACAACCTCCACAGCACAGTACCGCGTATTCTTCATTTGAGAGATACAACCTTAGATGATTATGAATCTGCGTATTCTTCATTAGCCATAAACTTATCGTACAACAACCTTCATGGTCCTCTTCCTCTTCCACCAGAAGTAATCAGGCTTTATGATCTATCACATAATAAATTCAGTGGTGAGATCTCAGAAGAGACTGGAATAAGATTGGCTAGTGCGACGTATGTTATTTTATCTGGTAATGAACTTTCAGGTTCAATTCCATCCTCTCTATTCGAGTTTGAGAATCTTAGCTCAAGATTTATCTATGTCGATATCTCAAACAACAAACTCTCGGGGATTATACCTGCTATAAGGAATAGCAGCGGTCTTTTATCTCTAAACCTTGGAGCCAACAATCTCACTGGAAATATTCCAGATGAGCTTGCATCTGGTCTGAATATTCTTCAATTGAATGACAACAAACTCGATGGTGCTCCACTTAATTCCATGTGTAACCTTCTGGACTTGGGTGTTCTCAACCTAGCGAACAACAACTTCGAGGGAAGTATACCCACTGCGTGTGGTTTACTAACTGACCTTAGGGTCCTTTCTTTGAAGTCAAACAAATTCAATGGGTCAATTCCTGAAGAGATTATTCATTTGGAAAAGCTCCAAATACTAGACTTATCGAGAAACTATCTCACCGGACAAATCCCAAGAAAATTAGGGAACTTGACGATGCTCAGAACTCTGATTAGCAGTCATGTTGTTGATTTGCATCTGCAGATGGTGATCAAAGGGATCGAGATACAGCTTCAGAAAGTGTATTCCTATAGTTCTGGAATCGATTTATCTTGCAACCTTCTTGAGGGGAGCATTCCAGAAGACATAGGTCGACTTAAAGGGCTTTCTATGCTTAATCTATCACATAATGACTTCTCTGGTGTAATCCCAGGGAGTGTCGGAAGCATGAATGGTTTAGAATCCTTGGATTTGAGTTTCAACAAGCTGCGTGGCCGCATCCCAAAGTGTTTAGCATCAATGGATTCTCTTGGGTATTTGAGCTTGGCTCATAATAACTTGAGTGGCAGGATCCCAAGAGCACCTCACTTTGATACATTAGGCAGAGATGGTTCGGCATATGTCAACAACAGTTTGTTGTGTGGGTTCGCTACAGACAACATTTGTGAGGGTGATCAGATAACTAATACTACAGGTGCGAGATCTCCAAGTGAAATCGAAGAAGATGATCAAGATGATGCTAAAGAGAAGTTGCTGGTGTATGCTATTGTTGCCGTGGGGTTTGCAGTTGGATTCTGGGGTCTGTTTTTTGTTTTGCTTTTGAAGAAGCAGAAATGGTGGTTTCCGTATTGGAGATTCATGGATGTTATTGCAGAGAGAGTGGTTAGTTGTCTGTTGAAAAATTGAATAATGTTAGCTCGAATTTGTAATTGTTATTTTGCTCATTTGTTAGTTAATTCATAATGTACTAGTACTGTGTATTGTTTTTCTTGTACTGTAAATTGAAAAGTTTATTGGGTTATACTTCATTTGATCACCTGCTGGTCTTCTGTTTTCCTATGCACTACGGATAATTAAGCTTAAATCTTGTTGTTTTGCTCATTTAAGACTACAAAATAGTCTTAAATCTTGTCTTTCTACAGATTCATATATCTGACTTGCTACTTCTTCCGGTTCCAAATTCCCGTGATCACAGGAAAAATTATGATCATCAGCGTGCGTCAGTTTCTTGATTGGGTTATCTATTTTGCAGGACTTAGATGACTCCATAGCCGAAATTGAATCAGAAAAGCGACAGGATTCACCTCCATTGGTTTGTGATACCACCGGGTAGCTAAAGCAACTTGCGCACTCATGGTAAAGCTAAAGCAACTTGGGCATTGAGTCGCGGAACACCCAAATTCGCTCCTTGTCTGTTATGTATGCCAATCAGCAGCTGTAAGCATTGGTAAAATTTCATTTAGCTGTCTTATTGGTGGCACACATGGTCTTCCTTGTACGCCAGAACTACTTCACTACACCCGAGAGGCCAGGCCTATTCCACTTCTTCAATTGATCAGCAATAGTCCGTGATGTCATTGAGTAGAAAACTGGATCTAGTGTATATGAAGCTAAATGTTCTCCTTTCATTTTTAGTAACCATTTCTTACTGTAAGTTGAAGCTTCATCCTAGCTAATTTGGATTGTAGCTTCTGGCAATTGGGCAGGTCATTTTTAGTAACCATTTCTTACTGTATGTTGCACCATTTCTTAATGTTCTCCGTGTGTTTAGGTTTGTCTTGACTCTTGACTCGTACGAATAATAATACATGGAGCCTAGCTTTGCCTTATTCATAGGTCTAGTTGAAAATGAGGTTAGTCTATTGTGTGGTAGAGGCTGAGTCAATGGTCAATACAGAACCTATTAAGTTTATCTAACTGGTATTTTTGGAAACGTGATGAAGATATTTTCTGTCACCAGCTAGGAGATAAGATTCTAGTGGAGTGCATTTCGTGGTCTATCCATGAAAATTACAAATTGGAAACCCAGGGCATTTATGAAACCCGCCCTAAAGAACTGTCAAATGCCAATGTATTAGTAAGAAAAGTTTTTTTAGGCCACAGAACTCTAGATTCTAAAGGACTACAATTTCCAATAGGGTCAGTAGGCTGATATGAAATATGATGCATGTATTTATTGTTTGATGTGTAGGGTTAAACATGGAGTCTGCTTAACATCGGAGTGATAACCTGCATTCTAGCACTTGCAATACTCCACCTTATAAAAAAAAGAGTTTTAAGCTGAAAAATCTCAGAAGGTGTTAGAATCGTGTTTTTCGATTAACTTGCACGTAGGGAATGGAAGCTCGCGATGAACTCAGTGTATGGGTAGCAAAATTTTCCTACGAGAGATCAAAGGTAATGTGGTTATGGATAATTTTTTAGGTTCCTCCCCCCTTACTCTGATGTCGTTAATCTTGGAGAGAGATCTGACAGGTTTTGTATTCTAACAGTTATCATACGAGATTAATCATATGGAAGATAGGAACATTTTAACAACCACCACATCACATGAACAACCCACGCACCAGAGAAGGGAGCAACATGTGGGATTGGGGGATCCTGAAGATATTTTTCAGGAAATAGTAGCACTGCAGGGATGCGAAGAAAGCGGACATGCACTAATGCTTTGAGAAATAGATGATTTGGTCATCATGTTCCTGAAGAGGCAGGCAACTTTAACAATGAACAGGGAAGAAGAGTTTGTCCGTTTCTTCCCTTGCACCGAGTCTAATTTGTTGGTTGCTAAGTACATGGAATGGATGCTTTCAAGCGTGCAGGATCTACATTGTCAGCAAAAGTTGCACATGTTCAACTTTAGGAGACAATTGCACATCTGACCTATCAAATCGATATAGATGGGATCTGGGGTGTAGAAAGAATAGAACTACATAAAGGCAGGGTGATGCCCTGGAAACGTTATTTCCAGGTCACTAACAAATCACATGCATGCAAGTTCACTTTTCAGGACAGTGCCCAGTTTTCTAAATATTTTGGTGTTCTCTTGAATTTTAAGATTCTAATGGTTGACGATAACCTTTTCTTGCAATGTCATGTTAAACTAGGTTTTCCCTGATTCGGCACTATCCATTGCAGTCAGCAGCAGTTGTTGCCTCCATGTAGTAAGATCTCCACCAATCGGATAGAGCACAAACAGGAACATCAACAATTGTTGATGCGTTTTCAAACATTATCTCTTTTACAGTGTACAATAATCTCATTCTGAATCATTGTTCAGTAATTTTAGAAATTTATCGGGTTCCCTATGCCCTTCTAAATTTTAATGGAATTCTCTTTCAAATTCGATTCTTGTGAATTATAATTGCTCATATCGAAGGTAAAGAAACAAATCATTTAATTCACTACATTCTTATAAAACAATTCACTTTTACTATGAACCCGTCCCTGACAAGTTATAGTATAAAGAACTAATTTTCAACTAATTTGAACTGTATACGTAATCTCCAGATCTCCAGACACGAACTGTTGTACAATCATCCTATTCACTAACAATTCCTGTCCTTATTTGAGAATAGGTTTTCCACCCTTGCGTGAATAAGATATTATCATGTAAAAAACCTTCTCTTTAAACTCTAATTCTTTTACTGATACAAAATTGATCATGGTTGAGTATGCTTCCCAAGTCTACACATCTAATACTGATAATATCATTCCCTTTATGCTGATCTATTATATTTCCATGTAGCCTTGCATGCATTAGAAATGCCTGTATGTTGTTACCAGTTTGCTTACATACTCCTGTTTGTTTTCTGTGTTGTTGGGTTGCTTTGAATGTGTGTTGATAGACTGTGACAGTAGAAATACTTATGTCAATGCTCAGCGGTGGAGGTTTCAGCACATAGGTCGACTCATGTCGGGTTAGGGATACTGTGCAAGCCTACGGTGTGTTAACAACAGAAGGAGAACAATGTGGGTAGAAAAGAGATCAACACATATTATTTCACACCAGTTCATTAATCATAAAAATATACGACACCTGACCATCTTACAGAGTACCGTCACTTATTGAACCCGTCATTGCTACAACCTTCGCCTTTGAGTTTTTTACTGTGTCTTATTAATTCTTCTTCACTATTGTACTTATACTCAGGTGATGGATTGTCTGCAACAGGATCAACTGGCCATTTTCCTTTCGCCATTATTAGGGGATCCCTGAGTGTGATTGTCGGTGGATTCTGATTCAACATGGCTGCAGTGTCTTCACACTCTTCAGCCACATGAGTTATACACCAGCATTCCCTACATATTTTTGGAGGTAGATTTTCAAACACCACGATAATCACTTAGTGACTACCATTTTCCAAAATAAATTTAACTATATTCACCAAACTTTTTGTAAGGTCAACTAATATATGGCCCTTGAAATCCCCATACTCTTCCCGTGGTTCCTTAAATATTATTTTACGGATTTTCTCAAACACCATGTCTTCCACACCACCCGTGTTTGTCAAGATCTTGCTTAGACGAAAACTGCATTTGTAATCCTGAGTCCCACAGATAATGTCCTGGGATCTGACTTCGTCTTGACGTATTTTGAGTGATAGCAAGTGACCAAAGATGTTTGTTGGGCTCGATCTAATTGCACTTGCAAAGTCTCTGATGTTTGATAAACTGATTTTGTATATGGTAGGACCGGGTGTGACTCTCACCTTTACCTCTCCGACGATACCCCATGCCAACCGTAGTGCCCATTCCATGTTGGAATCAGAAAAACGGTCAGAGTGATCCGTATGCTCGATTTCTGTGTGAATAAGACCAATCATCCTCTTGCAGCCATCGTCTTGCACGATTCTGACTGCCTGTTGCATGAATTCGAGATGTTCTCTGAACTCAGGATAATGACTATTCACTAGGAGTCTTGATACATTCTCAAAAAATAATGGAGATGTTATGTCATCCATGCTTTTTGTATTTTTAGCAAAATTAAGTACAAAAGTTTTATCAGTCCAGTGTTGTATATACTGGCTTATCGTGGCCTTTGGGGAGGGGATTATATCCGTATCAAGCAGGTGACTTCCTATCTTACCAGGCTAAGTTCAATGTAGGTAGGCAATGGAAAGGCAGATTACAACCAAGGGTCACACTGTTTCAGGAGATGGGTTTAAATTAAACTGAGGCATGGGGTGTTAATTATGGAATCTCTTCATGATGCATATATATATATATATGTGTTATGTCATCTATGCTTTTGTAACCGCAGAATTGAATGCATAAGTTTTATTAGTCCAGTGTTATATATACCAACCCATCGTGACATTTGGGGAGGGAATACGTAAGGAGATGAATTAGTACACGAGGCTAAACCGTTGGAAATGGTTACTGAAAAGGCAGGCTAATTATAGGGTCTTTTTGGACCGGAGGCCTTCAGCTCCATGTCGACCAATATGCAGTGGGTCTTTTTTGGTTAGTGTTGGGGATCCGAACCGTAGTTATGCTTTGGCTTACCGGTGATTACCCTTTATAGGTATGCTATATCACATGTTATATTGTTAGAGGTTACCTACCAATTCCAACCTCGTCAAATAATGTCGAAACTCTTTCGGCTTACAACCTTCCCAAAAAGTATTGAGCCGAAACCGTCTCTGTAAGAACCAGTTTTTTCAAACTTCATCTCCTGGTTTCGACTCAGAAATGGAAATTACATTATGGGTCGAAACTATATCCTTCTGACACATGGGCAGGATGTTTCGGCCCAGACAATCTATGGAACGTGTAAGCCGAACTGTTCTTCAAGACAAGTTTCGGCTTGTATAATTTTGAACTTTTGTAGGTCGGAACTGATTCTGGGGATGCAAAATACGCATAAAAATCTCATCTTTTCATGGATTCAAGCTATAGAAACGAGTATAAACAAGATTTGTAAGCATACATGTGTATTAAAAGGATTGGGTTCATCATAAATCAGCTCATCATCCGGATTTGGCTCATAAAATCCCACTTCATCTTCAAAAGAAGCTCCTCCAAGAGGTGGAGAATCAAAAATTGTTCTTGTTGTTGTTGCGAGGAACTAACTTGTAAGGATTATCCAAAGGATTATCCATATCCGAATCTTCACTTGATTCACTTATATTGAACACAAAAATCAAAAATCTCACCCAAACCTAGTTTTTTTTCCTTCTTCTCCCTCCAAAACCCAACAAATATCTCTCCCAAAACCCAAAATCTGATTTTGGTTTATATTTAATTTAACTAAAATCAATAGTGCTAATCATTATTATTATTACTAATCATAAAATTAAGCCTTAATCAGTTAAAGAGTAGATTAGCATTTTTTTAAAAAGTGTTTTAATAAGGGATAGCCATATTACATCTGGGTGACCCTATTTTGGACAAGTGGGGAGGTCTACGAATTTTTGGGGAGGTCCAAAATGACGGTTCCTGTTTTTACGTTTTAGAACTGAACAATGTTAGGTAAGGATTTTGTGATGTCAAAAACCAAGGTAAAAGTAGAAAAGAAAATTAAGGTAAGAAGTCAGTGATCTGATTTGAGTTTCAAAAGGAAATGATTCCATTGGTATAACTTATGGTTGTGGTCAATATATCCCCTCCTACACAAACAGTAGACTTGTCATGCAGATGTCTTTGTAATACAATGATAAAGTCGTTAGAGGGTGATATCAGTGATCTGAATTTGAAACTCGCCTGCATCGGGATGGAGAATTTTTTCTTTATTTTATTTTCCTAGCTACCGGGATTTGCAGGTAATAGGCTTCAGTCCAACCTTTAATATAAGCTTAAAATTGATAGACAATTATAACGTGGTGGAGTTACTCGATTTGCCATGTATGTCGATAGTGTATAATTGGCTCTGTGCCTTCTGCCGTTGGTGTCAGGTTAGTGAGGGCAGTAAACCATCTTTATGAAGGTGGAAACCATATTCTCGACTGCTGTGTAGTCTGTACTACACAAGAGAAGCCACTTGTGGCACAAAACAACTACTACCTCCGTTCCAATTTACTTATGGGAGTTAGTTTTAATACATTCGCCTTACACTTGCTAAAATTAGTATTTTTTTCCAAATCTTTCAACAACACCAAAGCATTTTATCTTTTACGTTACCTTTCCAAACTCAAATACAATGATTTTGTTAAAAAAATTGTGAAAAAATACGAATTAGCAAGTGTAAGACGAGTGTAGCTCAAGTAAATTGGAACGGAGAGAGTATTATTAAGAGCTGGAAATTTAGCCCTCAACTTAGTAACTTAGCCCTTGCATTGGGTGATTACCAAATTACCCTAGAGTGCAAAGACTATGTTACCCTTTCCTTACAGATTTTGTTACTACAATGCCACTCACTAATTAAATCCCTAATTTTATTTACCAAATCATTTTAAAAACTTTATCTCTCTCTTCTTCTTCTTCTTCTTCTTCTTCTTCTTCTTCTTCTCTCTATTTCTTTTTCTACTCCTCTGCTTCATCTCTACAATAAAAATCCATGAACCCTAAATTCCTTACAAACCCTAAATTCATAAATCTTAAATACAAACTTCATATAAGTAATCAAAACATCTAACCACTTCATATGAATGGTTAGAATCGAAAAAGATGTGTTTTTTGCGTACACAGAAACGTGTTCGGCTCACAAATGTTGAGTTCTTTTTTAGCTGAACCTCTGTGTTCTTCTCTGAAACTGAATTGGGGAAGAATAGTTCGGCTTAATTTTTTTTAGAATTTTGAGCCGAACCATCGACTTTATCAACCATTAGTGTAATTCTTAGGTTCGGCCCAGATAAGTTTTTGGTCGCATGGGCCGAACCTGTCTCTTTATCGACCATTAGTATAATTTCTTAGTTCGGCTTATACGATAAATTTAATCTTTGAGCCGAACCTACTGACCATTAGCCTTCAGTTTCAGTTTCATGGTTCGGCTCATAAATTAAAATTATCGAAAGAGCCGAACCCAAGTACAACAGGTTCGATTTTTCAATGAATCTAGGTTTTTTCAAGTTTTCATGGATTGTATATTGATATTGCTCATCTCCTAGTAGATACATGAAATAAACTGGACCCAAAATCCAAGGTTTTGAGTTTGGTTGAAAATTTTCACTAAAAACCCTAGATTTTCAAAAAAAAATCACCATTTTTTTTCTCATCTTCTTCCCCAAAACCCAAAACATAAAATCAAAAATCTGATTTAATTAAGTTTAATTTAACCTAACCTAATTATTAACACTAATCATTTGTATTAATCTTAATTATATAATTAGACACTAATCAAGTTGGGGGTAATTTGATAATTAAAAAGATATTTTTAATAAGGGATGGCCAAAATTGGGTTTGGATGTCTCTATTTTGGATTATGTGTGAGGGCTAAGCTAATATTGGGATTTGGTTGAGGGCTAAATTTCCAGCTCATTATTAAGGCAAAAATACTTGTGGCCCGCCCCCCCCCCCCCCCCTTCTAGCTATATTTCTTTTTCTCTAGCTGCTTATTTTTAGAATAACAATAGCAGGTAGTACAACTTGTCTTATTATGTATTGCCTTAGCTCCATTAGTGAAACGTGAATGAATATAATAACTTTGTTTAATACGACAATACTGCAGAATTTGACATGGAAGATAGAGTTAACTTGCCCCCCTTGTGACATAATCAGCCCCCATCCAGTTTCGGTTTTCTTGGTTGGTTCCTCATGAGGCTCACTAGTAGGCTAACACGACAACCAGTTTATCTTCTATAGTAGGGTCCACAATCTATGTAATCGAACTCAATAATATGTAACTTTAATACAAATGAAAAGAAAAGTAGAAACAATTCAGGGAGGTGGATGCCCCAAGTCAAAAGTAACTCCGATGGGTGACAAGTCTGTATTAATATTTAATCGATTCCTGAATCCTGATATGAGACATACCGAAAATTATTTGTAATCAATATTTTTTTATTTATTATTATTTTTTTTTTATATTCATGTTCGAGTGACATCATTAGAAACCTTAGATAGTGTGTTCTTGATCAAATCATGGAAGTACAAACCATGAATTAGATTATGTCTTTTGAGAGATTTATTATATCTTAAAGTCAATACCGGTTGTACTTGCGAAGTAAAATTCGGAAAGGCCGAATTGTTGTCTGAAATTCAGAAGGGTCATAAGTACGACATCTGTGTTATAAAGTTTCATCTTTCCTACTCAGAATTTACAACATTCTTAGACAATAATTTTCGACATGAAAGGTGAATTTGCAATTGTTGTTGTTTAGTTTGCAAGTCACGAATCATACTTTGAATAGGTTAGAACGTTTTGATGGTGGGGGTTTCACTCATTGGAAAGAGACTCTCAAATTCAACATGATTTTTCTCAAGTTCCAGTACATTCTCGGAGATAGTTTGGAGGAAATTCTTGTTACAACTACAGTAGAATCTCTATAAAATAATCCGCGATAAATTAATACTTGCGCTAAAATAATAAATTCTCTTGGTGCCAAGTCGGGCCAACGTGCTAAATTAATAATTCGATAAATTTATAAATTAATAATTTTATGAAGTTGTATATAGGTCCCATGTGATATGTAATTAATAATACTTTAAAATATATAAAAATAATTTTACATTTATGATATTTTAGTAATGAATGGTTCAATTGTGACTTGGTTTTTCTTAAATTGATATCACATTGAATTTGATCTTGGACTTTTATTAACATTAGACTTATTGTCTTGAAATTGACGTCAAAATTGATATAAGTTTATCTGCAAGCTTATCGCAAGGCATGCGAGAGTCTACAAAATTTCTAAAGTATGTGTCAGTAATCCTCCAAGTTTTATTGCTTGTGATATCTTGGAGGATAGTAACAATGTCATTGGTTTTTCATAGTTCACTATAATCCTCTTTGCATCAAAAAAAAAAAAAAAAAAAAAAGGATTCTTGATGCAATAACAAATATATAATTTAATAATTATTGTGTTAGGTTATTTAATATCGCAATAATATAATAAATATTGCCGGTCCCGACGCTATTTTTTATAGGGGTTATACTGTAAATAGGATAATGATGAATTGAAGGTCAAACAAAAGAAGCGTCAAGAAGATGATTTTATGTACATGTCGTGGTATATTGTGAATGCGTTGGGTGCAAACGTTTACAACGCTCATCAAAAACTCTTGCAACTGCAAAGGAATTGTGGACTGTACTCGAGAACAAATACAAATTTTCTGAAGCCAGTACCAAGAAAATTCCGATTTGCAATTTTATGGACTTAAAAATGGTTGACAATAAGTTAATTATTGTCCAGGTCAGTGATCTTTTGCTTGTCGTTAATTAATCATCTTAAATATGTTGGTATTGACCTTGTAATTTCATTCGTGGTTGGAGTTATTATTTCTCGTCTTCCCCAAACTTAAGCATGTTGAAACTGATCACTTCACTACGCCTTACAAGGTTTACAACGTCATCTTCGCATTAAAGAGGATGCTCATAAGTGAGAGATTAAGGATAGTCACCAAATTGAAAATCATTCTAAGATTAATAGTGTCGAAGAATCAAAATTCTTTTGAAGACCAAGAATGATACACAGTTTAAGAATAAAAGTTCCAATAACAAGAAGAAGGGCGCCGATTGATACTTCTGTTAGAAATGCAACCACTATGCTCGTGAATGTAGTCAATGAAAAAAACAACATAAAAAATAAAGTGTATGTATTAGATGAAAAGGACAAACTTTCATAGTGGTGCAATGTAACGTTGTTGTTAATTCAAGTAGCGGATGGTGATACGACACAGGTTAACCGTTTATATCTGTAAAGACAGGAATCTTTACAAGACATATGAGACTATTAGCGTTGACGAAAATGAAGTAACTTTGGCTAACAAAATTGTAAGCATCAAAGCGGTTGAAAATGCATTGTTGAACTTTTTACATCTAAAACGACTGTTACTCTTACTAATGTTTTACATGTCCCTGACATTGTTAAAAATCTTGTATCAGGAGTCCTTATTAACAAAGGAGATTTCAAGTTTATGTATGAGTTTGATAAGTTTGTATTGTCAAAAAAATGGAATGTTTGTCGGACAAAGATACTCCTGTAATTAATGGGAGGATTAAGATTAGTTTAATAAATAGTTCTTTTGCTTATATCATTGATTTGATTTATGGCATGTTATATTTGAATTCCTCTGAAATAGAAAAAATGTTTTCCTTTATGAATTGTGGTTTAACCAAAAAATTAACCTGAGAAATCTTTAAGCCTGGGTATGTTTAGCATATGCCAGGAGGCCATATCCTAAAAGACCAAAGTTAGATATGATCTTTTAAATGTGCCTTCGTAGGTCATTCTCAAAACAACGTCAGTTAAAGATTTTTGAACCTAAACACTTTTGAGAATATAGAACCGGTAGATGTGACATTCATTGAAAACCTTCGAAATCCATTTCTCACAACCGACGTTTTGAAACTCCATTGTAGAACATGTAGGAACTGACACCCAATGGTGAACATTCTGCACCTACTCACGAAAATAATATTCCATTCCCTACTGAAGATATTGAACCTAAAAGAAGTAAGATAGCAAAATTTAGAAAAAGTATCCAGGTCTTAAGAATGAATTTCGTAAGGGCCATTTAATCTTGGGTTTTGTTAACTTGTGCACCCGTGCACAAGTTAACAAGGGTAAAATCGACAATTTTCGGTATCGTTTTCATAACTTCTCATCCCACCTCGGTGAGATAAGTGTTGTATAAAATTAATAAAATGGTTTCCATAAATACCCTCCCTCGGTAAGATAAGTTTACTGTGTTTATGTTTCGTCTCCTTCTATTCCTCCCTGAACTACTTCTTTCCTCCTCCCTATTTTCACTTTCAGTTCTTCTCAAGGATCTCAAAGAAACAAAACTTAAACAACAAAAGCAGAACTAAAAACCATAATATAAACAACAGATTTTTTTCAAGATTTTAGAGAATAAATATTGTTCTTGTATGTAGGGTTTGACAAATTGGACATAAAATTTCTTCGTCGTAATCAGAGCTAAGAAAACGAAATCATGATCATCACATCATAGCAAATCTAGGTTGATAAGAAAATCATTTTGTTACTTAGAATTTTATGGGCACTAATCAAATCTAATTGGTGATAGCTGATCAAAAAATCATATACGCCCTAACTATTAATCAAGTGGCAACATCACTTAATGAATCACCTTAAATCAAGTGATTTTATACTGCTAGCTGTGGAATGAAAAAAGTCGAGATTCATGATGAGGACGAACTGGAGACGACGGAAACATTGAGATTTAAGTAGCTAAGACTTTCGATGTGCTCTATGTGTGCTCTATGTAATTAAGATAGAGGGCCCTTAAATAAATCATTGTTAACCCGAGGTTAAAACAGGAAAATGAAGTTTATATAATTAAAAATTTGGTTAACCAAGAATTACTCTAATTACAAGAAATGTTTACGAATTCAAGATAAAAATATTAATATTTTAAGGATTTAACTTGTGCACAGGTGCACAAGTTAACAAAACCCTTTAATCTTTGGTACCCAACAAATGTCCAACAAATAGCGTTGGTACCCAACATTTCGAAAATTAAGGGTTGGTACCCAGACCTAACAAAGACTGTTTGGTCAAACAGTTGACCACACTATTTTGATTTTATATTATTTCATTAATAAAAATGTTCAAAATTAGTTAAAAAAATATTAATAAGATATTTAAATTTACACATTCACCCCTAGAAAACCTCCTCCATTTTCTTCTGTTTTTTTCTCTGGGTAAAAAAACCTCAACTTGTTCAAGCTTGAACTGTAAAGAAATCAATCAACCAATCGCTGCCCAATTTAAAAACCTGAGTATAGAGTATTCGATAGTTATGTAGAGATTCAATCCTTCTATTTCTTGTTCTGGTTTACTCTTGGTACTTTTGTCGAACACATTTTGTGCGTCTTGGTGGTGGAGGAGATTATTTTTCTTTTGAGTTCAAACCTTCTTTCAGACATCTCGTTCCCTTTTCTGAAGCCATGAGTTCCAGATATGTTATTTTCATGATAATATATGCCTGTTTCTATGGTTCATTGTGATATTTGCGGACCAACACAATTATCTTCAAATCTTGGTAATAGGTACTATTACTGTTTGTTGATGATTTTAGTGAGTTCAACAGGATTTAACCAATGAAACATACGTAAGAGAGTGTCTAATGTTTTACTCCTCACCTTTCTCTGATGGAAATATAAGTTAAAGTTTTTCAATGTGATGAAGGATTTGAGCTTGTTAAAGGACCTATGAGAGAATTTTTTGATAAATTTGGTATCACAGTTAGGATCTTTTCCTTACTTACATCAACAAAACAATGGCGCTGAAAGAACGCACATATTAGTCACTAAAATTGGTAATATTTTGGCCTCCAATCCTTTTTTTTTTCTTTTAATATATATCTTATATAGCGGGAATAAAAAGACAAACATATAAACCAAAAGCACCTAATTTTTATTAAAAAAACTCTCAAATGGTGGTGATATCATTTCATATAAGTCGAAATGATCTTGGTTGTTTCTAGTTGTTGGATCATCAGATGGTATCCCTACAATTTTTGTCATTCTGACCGAGACGAAATAGCAAGTTGAGAGGTAGTGCAGAAATTTTTTTGCAATAAAATTCAACTCTTGATTTTACAAAAATATTTTCATTACTATTATACGAGCTGAACATACATAAAGTGTGCAAAATGCTTGAAATACATATTAAGGGTAAATTTTTTGGAAAATAAGAACTTCGAAATTTCACTAAAAAAATCCCCGAGACGAGAGACCTCTGACATTTATTATTTAAAACTATGGATTATTCCTGTTGGAATCTTGCAACAATAAACAACATAAAAACATTAGATGTATCAGTAGCAAACCCTAAATGCTTCTATGAGGAGAGAGTCGCCTGTTCAACAAACTGTCCTTAACACAATAGCTCGCGGGTACACTCAAGAAGAGTGATGCTATACCCCTACAACGAGGATGTGTCCAGGATAAAACTGCCCGATGTGATGATCGTCAGCACAACAATCACCGCCCAATCATGAACTTAGCAACAAGAGGAGGAAGAAGATAAAACTCAAGGAGATATTCATATATAAATCAGAGTTTTAAGTCTACATTTATAGGAGAAAAACAAAAGAGTTTAAGAAAGAAAAGACACTTATTTTCGTGTAAAACAAGTTTTTTGGTTTTCATAAAACAGATTTTCTTTCCTTGTAAAACACTGAAATAAAAGAAATATTTTGTAAAACTCTAGAAAATATCTCAATAAATATAGATATATGATCTTGTGTGACATACACGTGCGTCAAGACACAACCAAAGGTAATTGTCTTCAGCCCGCCCGTGTAGTGACACTTATTATATGGTGGCATCCATCTCTAGTTACCCAGAATGGTACTAAAGGTTCATCTTTCATTCACCCATATGAAAATGAGTAAGCATCCATAGAGACCAATAGGTTCTACGATCAATTCACACCAAAACCAAAAACACAAGTTAATAAAAACTTATTTGAAAACTCATTTTCTCCAACAATTCCTAAGGTGACTTTTGAGAGTCCGACCTTAGAGCATTTCCCATGGGTATTGTCACTCCTTCAAAATGAAGGAGGGATTGTCGTTTTGATCAAATTAGGTGCTACTATGAGAGATTATCAATCCCCTTTCACCCATTACTCTCATACACTCTTTCACATGAAAGAGTGCTTGGTAGTGAATTAGACCACCAAAGAGTGAAAAAAAAACGGCTCTTGGGTGGGGTTTTTTTTTTTTTTTTTTTTGAAAAAGTTTAAGAAATCTGATTTTTTTTATTTAGTTATTTTGAGAAAATCAGGGAACGACACTCCAAGTGCCTTCTAAACTAAACTTCATTTTTTTTAATTAATAATTTAAATTTATTACACTAAAAATTATTCTCTCTTTCTTTTTATTAGTTTTTATGGAAAAACAATATTTTATACGTCACATTTTCTTCCCTCTTTCAGTGTGGCAAAAATCCACTTTCACGTCTTCGCTCTTTCATTTTGAAAGAGTTAGGGGAGAAAACTCCACTACCCATAGAAATGTTCTTCTTTTATCAAAAAAAAAAAAAATAGAAATGTTCTTCTAGTCCATCAACTATAAGTCTATAATTAGAAGGAAGTTAGGATTCAATCCATAGTGGTATAGTTGGGTTTGGCAGGTTGGATCTAGAGTGGGGCCAGGTATATCGAAAAGAGACCTTTGACTATTTTAAATAGGGGTGGGACTTAGGTTGGGTCAACCCACCCAATCCGTGCCCAACCTGAACATTGTGTGGGTTGGATAAGGTATTTCAGAATTTCGGGCAACTATGGGCATATGTTTTACCAACCCGAACTAACTTGGGCAAGCACGGGTTCACATATCGCTAACCCAAGCAACCCGAAGAACCCATGGAACTATAAAATAATTTATATAATTATTTTTATTAGTGTATTATTATTATTTTTAGTATAATTTTTATATTATTTTTCAATCTAAAAAAAAAATTTATATTATATTAGTATATTATTGCATTAATTAGAATCTCAAATTCTTTGAAATTTTAGTATAAATGAAGTAAGTAAATCTAATTGTTATCTATATTTGTCATAAAATTTTGGTTTTAAACACCCATTATGGGCCAACCCGAGGAACCCAAGGAACCCAAGATACAAGTTGGGCGGGTTGTGGGCACACCTCCATGGGTTCCCTGGGTTCCATGGGCAACCTGGGCAAAGAATTTTTAATACGGGCATGGCTCGGCCAAACCCTCCAACCCGCCCAACCAACCCAAGTTCCACCCCTAATTTTAAAGCGATCTTCAAAATTCAAATTCAAATTCAAATTGAGGGCAAACATATCATTTCCTTCGCTGGCTCACTCTCACTCTCACTCACCTCTTTTCAGACAATCATCTTCCAATTTGCAGATGCCGGAACCCAAAATCCTCTCACTCTCAGATCTCCTTCAATCCTCCCGCCCTCTCACCGGCGCCTCCTCTCTTTCCCCTTCTTCTCCGTCACACTTCATTTCTGATCCCATTCCTCAAACCCAATTACCAAAAAATTCAACAAATCAAGAAAACAATTCCGATAAAAAACCTTCCTTTTTACATCCCCTGGAGTACCCAAGTCTAATTATCGGAACCCTTGATCTCCCAACATCAAATAATAACTGTAAGTACAATAAAAATTCTTGCTTTTCATTTTCAGATGGCACATCTAGGGTTTGCTGTGAATTTCTTGACATTGACATTATTAAGCAAATTGGTAAACAAATTCATGTCTTAGCTTGGAATTTCATTCCTTTACACTCAAAGGAAGGTGGGTTTTTAGAGATTATTAGATGGAGATGTAGTCATAGTAGCCCGAATGATGATTCTGTAGTTACCCAATGTAGTACTAGTAGTAGTTGTAGTGCCCCTCTGGGTGATGCTTTTGTATTGGCTTCAAATTCTTACTGTCGACAAGAGAATGTCAGAACCCGGTCGCTTATTCACGGTGTAATTGCTTCGATTAGTCCTGTTTTCTGTGTTCCATGTACCGTTAAACACCGCCAGTCAGAGACCGTGGATGATAAGAGTACGACGGAGAGTGGGTTTCTTGCTGAATTGATGGTGTGCAAATGTGAGTTGTGTACTTCTAAGATATCAGTGCAGGATTTGCTTCAAGAACGGAGTAGTGGTCATTCTTTTACGGTTCGGGTTATTGTGTACTTCTTGGGTTCTGCTGTTTCATGCCATCCGATAGCTACAAAGCTGCTAGGGAATGTTGTTTGCTTCACTGGATTGAAGAAAAAAGTGGTTTTTATTGGGAAACAAGAGTCGTGCTCCATGCTTATAACGACAGACAAGACTGCATTGCGATGGAGAAAGGGGTTTCTGGATGGTAGGAGCGTGATCAAGGGAAGTGGAGATACTGGGGCATATAGTGGCATTGTCACCGGGGTGTATATGGAAGGCATGGTTGTAGAATTGGATGAGAAAGTGTGGCTTTTGATTACTGACCGTCTACTTGCTCCACCCCATTCCTTGAGAATTGGGGCAATGATTTCTGTGATTAATGTCCATTTTGTACGCCCAAAGTTCTCATGGACAAGAATGCTTTTGCTTGGGACATGCTGCAGGACAAGCATTCAAGTGAAGTCCTTTTCACTGATGGAGACTCCGTGCCATATCCAGGTTCAGAGGCAGAGCTTGTTGGAAAAGTTCACTGAGTCTTTAGTATTCTCAGCTAGATTTTGGTTTTTGCTCTTGATATCATGTTTCAAGAAAAACATTTCTGCTTTTGTATCGGAGAAGGAGATCTTAGGATCGAAGAATAACATCGGGAAGGTTCAGATGTATGCAACATCAATCTTACCGTTGAATGTCTTTAGGCCTCGTTGTGGAGTATTCACGGAATTCTGCAAGCATAATCTGTGTGGGTGTGGTAATGAGCAATTCAGCAGTTCCTTAAAATTGGCTGTACCCATCTCTGATTTTGTCAGCCACTGCGAGCGCTTGTGGGTGAACATACTGCTAGAACTCCAAAATGGCTCGAATGTAGTTGAAAAGAAAAATGGTTTAAGCCGTTGGTCCTGTGAAGGGAAATCTTATTGCCGAATGGTCAGGAAGATTGTGTCCAGCGAAGATATTGGTATTGTTTTAATTGGTTCTCTGCAGATCTCTCTTTTTTCTGGGCGATTGCAGTTCATTGATGCAACTGGTAGCATTGATGTTGTCATACCAGACTTTCCATCAATTTGTGATGTCAGAAGCATATATGAGGTAAGAACCTACAGCATTGTTCTAGAGGGATTACCTGCAGAAGTAGGTGATTTAGGCTTATGTAAAAGTATGGCGTTTTCATGCAGGGATATCTTTCACTCGGTTCAAGTGGAAAGACAGATAAAACCCACAGCAATCTATCTTCACTTTTGTATGACGGATACCACTTGCCTGAATGAAACCCTGAAACTTCCTTTTAAAGCAGGTAGCTTTGATGATCATATTGAGATCCAAGGTGGATTGTTCCAACTGGTTTTAGTAACACACAAGTTTCCTGCCGTAAGAGATTTCCTAGGCGAGCCAATAATTAGTAAAAATTCAAGTTTGTTTGCTGAGGCGATAGTCTTGCCTTGGAATTTGCTTCTTGAAGACGCTCAAGTGACCGATGATGCTCACTTAGATGCCCCAAAGGAACACAGCAGAAGAGATTACTCAGGAAACTTACAGAATAAGAGGCCTAAGCAAGACCACATATCAAGCCTGGCCTCAACTTTGACCTCCAACCAGAACAGAAGAATGGATGGGGAATTTTCAGATTGGGGATTTTGTAACGACCATAGACACAAAAAATTTGCCTTAGTTGGTAGAATACAGTACGAGGTTCTAGTAAGAAGCTGTAAGAATGGCACACTAGCAAGAACAGGAAGCTTGCTGTACTCAAAGGCTGATGCTATGGATGGTGTCAACGGCAAATCAAATGCTCAGAAGGTTCTGCTGGAATTTAAGTCTGAAACTCTTAGATTGTATGAGTTACTACAAGTTGGTATCTGTTATATGATAAGGTATGGCAAGGAAGAAATCCCTGGTACTGTAAACTACCTATCATGTGGTAAGTTTCTTATTACTTCTCAAACACCAATGTGGAGTTTCACAATTTCAGCTGTTAATGTTCTGCCTGCGAACGAGTTACTGAAGAACCATGTGTACAAAGTTGCTTCTGTTGGGAATGATGCAGTTCCATCTAAAAGTTCAACCAACGGCGAACTATTTTTCTTTAGATCGCCGGTGCAAGAACCAGGAAATTCTGCCGATGTCATTCTGCATATGTCTGCTGATGTGTTTATCCTCTTGAAGGTAGATATTGAAGGATCGAAGGACAAATCAGTTAAGTCTATTGGTTTATCTGTAGACACTGCTACTATCTCTCCGTCCATTGGAACGATAGCTTCTGAGTTGCAGTGCTCCAGACCAACTGAATCAGATAGCGGGTTGCCACGAGGAGTTTTAATATCTGTACACGGATATGTAGTAGATGTTCATAGCTTTGAATCTGATAAAGGCCATAAAGAACATCTAAGATGTGATGATACTGGTATCTGTCAGTCGAGGTCCTTTCAGGGGTTTTCAGGCAGCACCTGCATCCATATCTCCGATGGCTGTCGAATTGTGAAATTACATGGCGTCCTAAGCCAGCATGCTTTACCAATTGGAATGGGACCAGGAGTGCGGGCAACATTTCACCGTGTTCTTGTAGGACAGCAGGCATTGATGCTGACCCCGGTGACATTCATCGTGATTAACTCCGTAAAAGAAGTCTATGATAAGGTTGGTCTCAGGTGTCCCAGTCCAATGTTTGGCTTGGATATATTAGAGAATGCATTCCAAGACGTGGTTACTACCAGTTTAATATCTGAGTTGATTCAGTGTCAGGATACTAGGCCAAAGCAGTTTCGTTGCAGGGTTGTGGCAATCCATTTACTCCGGATGGAAAAGCAGAACCACGAGTTAAATAATGCAGAGCTGAAGGAGAAAAACAAGTCATCCCCTGTCAATATACCACTTGCAGGTTTTATAGTGGACGATGGTTCGTCATTGTGCTGTTGCTGGGCTAGTTCTGAAAGAGCAGCAGTATTGCTGAGACTCGACGAAGAAATTCCAGTCAAACCTCTCATCAGTGGAACCTGCAGAGCTGTCAGATCCGTCAAGGCTCAATTTTCTGCTCGACGTCATCTAGAAAATGTTTTAAACAAGCATCATAAAGTTACACTGAGTTGGTCTGACAAATTGCTGGATTCATCTTGTGAAAATCTTAGATTTACTGTGAACTCAATGTCTAGGCTGAGTTGTTAGACGAAAACCTCCTCAAGCGCATTGTACTCAATGCAAAATGTGGTCCTGTTGTAAAAATTGTGGGTAGTAAGATGGATTCAAATGCCATTGCGCATTTACAGGAGTTAACAGGAGCGAAAGTAACACAACATGTAAAGCAGCACATACGGGTTCTTGGAGTTCAGATTGTTGATCCTCGAACTGAAGCAAATACAATGTTTCAAGAGTTGTTTTAGACTTTCTGACAAATTAAAATGAATTACTACAGCAATTACAAGGACTTCAAGAAGAATTAAAAGGAATTACTATAGCAGGCATGGACAAAAAGAAGAGAACAAAAAGAACTAAAGTTTAACATGCAAGAAACGCAGCTGCCAGGGATCGAACGCGGGTCACCCGCGTGACAGGCGGGTATACTTACCGCTACACTACAACGACCTGTCGCTTTTGTTTTGTAAGCAAAATATAATTATCTGAAATTTTAACACCTTATTTACAACCAAAATTTATTTTCATCCTCCTCCATCATGCCTCTCAAATGGAAGATGGGATATGGTTAGTAGTACAAAATCCAAAGGCACGAAGCTTTATAAAAGGGGTGGGGCATGCATGAAGTTATGAATGGGGAAGGATAGTACGTACTATAGACCAGTGGCAGTGAGCCGTGAGTTATCAGGCATGAAAGCGACAGAATACCGTGGTCTAAAGTCCACTTTCTCTCCTCTTCCCTCACACCCACTTAGAATGCGCAGTTGCCCTCCCGGAACTGGGAGGAAAGCGAGGAAAGCTGTATCGCTAAAAAAGCGATAGAAACTATCTCGCTTTCACTTTAGCGAGATACTCTATCTCGCTTTCCCTCGCTTTTAGTTTGACCTTTTTTAATTTACAATAACATGAATTCAAGGTAATACAATAACTTTTCGACCTTTTCGACTTGATTTCACTGTAAAATCACGAATAATCGAAACAATTTTAACTAATAAACTCTTCGACCATTCAATTTCAAGAGCCTGATCGAGAATTTTGTTAACGTAATCTCTCCCGTTGTCATCTCGAATTAGGTCGAGTAACCGAGGGAGGAGATCTAATGGTTGAGTATCATCAGGATCAAGAATTTTGGGGAAATCAGAAACAATCAAATCGACTGCTTAATGAAGATGGTGAAGATAAACCCATTCTCTGTTCTCTATAATCCTGTAATTTACAGAGCTTCAAGTCGAAAGGTGGATTCCTAATTTGCACTGTCAAGCTGTTTGCTGGTTAAACTACGAATCGAAGCAAAAAGATGACTAGCCCCAACAGATGGTAAATGTGAAGAACTAAAAACTTAAAGAAGCCATCAATTTACTTGTAGATATAGTCTGTCCACCCTAGAAGCTAATAATCAGTAACACGAACAACGAGATACCCAGTTAATGGATAAAAACACATGCCAGAAGGATCCAGGAGAAATCTAGCTTGTTAATGGCGACTCAGACAGGTAAAGTTGACTCAGTCGGGGGCGATTACAGTCTGTAATCCTGTAATTTATAGAGCTTCAAGTCGAAAGGTGGATTCCTAATTTGCACCGTCAAGCTGTTTGCTGGTTAAATTGCGAATCGAAGCAAAAAGATGACTAGCCCCAACAGATGGTAAATGTAAAGAACACATACAATCAAATCGACTGCTTAATGAAGATGGTGAAGATAAACCCATTCTCTGTTCTTTGACATTCTTCAATCTTCTTCCCTCTTTACTTGCTTTTTAAGAAGAAGGGACAAGGATTCAAGAGAAAAAAGAGTAGATGAAAGTGGTGGAGATGGAAACCAGAGAGATTATCGAAGATTTTAATTTAGTGGAGATGAAAGCTATCTCGCCTTGACTGGGTTTGACCGATCAAGCGATATAGTTTGTATCGCTTCACCTGAGCGATATAGTTTATCTCGCTGGGCGAGATAACTTCCCTCGCTTCAGTGGTGCCTCCATAGCCAACAAGCGTCCGGGAGGGGCACTGGGGAAACACTGTTGGGAGGATTTCTCTCACCTCCATAGATAACAGCCTCAATCACAAAGGGCCAAAGGGGAATCTAGTATAACTTTCATATAAAAGAAGGATATAAGAAAACGCCACCTGTGGTGGCTATATACTTTTGGGGCAAGAATACACGACTTAAGTTTGGCTACACTTTACAAGACTATCTATCATATCTCACTTTAATGTAGTCTCGTCATCTATCTGCTCCTCAGAAATGCTATTCAATTCTTCTCCATATGCGAGGGATGAGTCTTTTTTTGAAGGAAAGGACTGCATATATTAAGTTCAAAGCATTACATAGATGATTACAGCAGTTGGTATGTTGCTTCCAAAAACAAGACAAACAACATCAAAACCAACTTCCAAAAAGGATCTAATGCGCTTAGTCACCATTAGTGTCAAAAGGAAGGTCATACAAGAGAAACTAGATCGAATCCACGAGGAAGAGAGCCGGATGACCCGAAGGAATTGTTTGTTGATTTTGATGTCAAGAATTTAGTTCGTCTTGCGGAATTATACCCATATGAGAACGCATGGACCTTGAAAATCAACTCGACGTTTATGAAATTGATATGAAAACTAATGATACTTTTAAAGAATTGAACGACATTAGCAGTTTAGCTAAGAAGATGGTTGAGACAGGAAAATATGTTGTTTACAATTGGGTGTATAAGCTTATAAAGTTAGCATTAATCTTGCTGGTTGCCATCGTTATAACTTAAAGAGCCTTCTCTGCTATGAACATAGTTGAACCTCGCCTACGAAATCAAATGGGTGATGAATGGTTAAATGATTGCTTAGTCACATATATCGAAAAAGTTATTTTTGATACCATTAGTGACAAAAAATCATGCAGTGATTTGAAAAGATGAAAGGACGACGAAAAGGACAATTATAAATTTTGTTTTTGCTTTGAGCTTTTTTGTTTTCGTCACTAGATTATTACTATTTATTTTTACATCATAATGTTTTTGCTACTGTGAACAATTTATTTTCTTAGCATAATAAATTCAATTATTTAACCACTATTTTCTTTTATTTTGTATGATGCCAATTGATATGACTGTCATATATATATAAAAAAAACTAGTTTATAGAAAAAAAATTACCAGATAGCAGCACCCAAGTAAAAATCCTGGCTCCGTCACTGATCCTCTTACCGCGGTTGAAGCACTCAACGGTTAGTGTACTTGATCTATGCTGGCAGTGTTCGAATTCGATCTTTCACATTCACACACATAGACACCACTAGTTCATTTTTGTCGATTTACTCTTTTATTGTGTTTACCCTAAAATATGTATCTGGCGTATTCAGTATCAGCCATGAGGACACCCCCTAAAACACCACTGAGAGATGCAACATTTTGAAGCCCCTAAAGAGAGATAACATTTTTGAAGCCCATCCAAGAATGAACCATCCCAAAATTAGTCTTTAGGCCCCTTCTTGTGGGAGGGCTCTTGTTTTGTGATTTGCCTGGCCACGTGATGAGGCAAAATGAGTTTCCCACTATGGAAGAGCTGAACTCTCTAACGGTCGAGAGAGACAATCTTGATGTCGAGAGTCTGTCTCTCGGTAGAGAATCTCTAGGTCGACCGTTAGAGTTTTTGTTTAACGGTAATGTTTCTCTTTAACGGTGAAAATTCTTTCGAGTATAAATTGAGGAGTTTTACACTCAAAAAATCACACCAAAAACTTACTCTCTTCCCTTCCTTCATACCAAAAATGAAGATGTCATATTTTCCTGACACTAGTTTTAACAAATTCCGTGTTCGTAGGGTAATAGCAGTACGAGATGTAGCGAAAAAACTTGATTTCAGTGAAGTTTTACGTGAAGCAGCAAACAAACTTGTTACCGTGGAGCTAAGCTAACAAAAGCAGTTGACAAAATCTGTAAAAGTTATAAAAAGATAGAGCATTGTAATAGTCTTAGAAGTGTGAAGATTTTGGAAATTAATGAGGCGAAGAAATTTGCACCAAAGAGGAGGCACTTCCAAGCGAGAGTTCCAAACGTTCCAGGCAACGAAATATTGAAAGCAAAAAAGTCTACTAAAGAGCGCATTCTCATCAACATTCGTCACATGAAGTTAACGAACAAGAAGCAACCAACAATCAACCGCGACTTTGTTTAACGGAAGTCACACGAAGTTAACGAACAAGAAGCAACAATCAACCGGGACTAATATTAAGTAAATAAACTGGACATTATTAACGATAATATTAACGAAAGTATTAACGAGATAATATTTAATGACAATATGTGATGAAATTGATTCACGACAGTATGTAATGAAAGTATTAACGAAAGATTTAGACAAAATATTTAACGACAGTATGTAATGAAAAAGTATTAGCGAAAGATTTAAAGAAAATATATTTAATGAAGAATCATTTCCATTTTGCATCAGTCATAATTTTAGTACATTCACAAATAAAAATGCTCCTTCCTATGGACATAGGAAAACTAATCTTATTTAACCTTATAAGTTGATTTGCCTTTACCCCTAGGAAAGAGCATAATTTTTTACACAGATGTTCTTTCCTATGAGGAGTTGTATCCAGGGTGTCTGATAACAGATCGGTTTGGCCTAAAACAGTCCTTTATTTTGGTAAAGTCGAAGCAAACCTCACTCGTTCTACTTTTACCAAAAATAAAAGACTGTGTTAGGTCTAACGAAGTTAATGAACAAGAACCAAACTACACTCGGACCCCATATGAAAGAGCCTTATTTCTCAAGCCACACATATGAAAGAGTCTTATTTCTCAAGACACATAACAATTAATAAGAAAACACTTGAGGAGACGGTAATGTTGTTCGTACTTGAATTTCTTTCCTTTACGTCGATGTCATTGCTTCAAAGCCCTCGCCAAATTTTCATCATCAGTATCTTCCGGAAAATGACCTTTGATCAATATCCCTAAGTGCATAAATTCATGGACTCTTTGGTGTATTTTTCTCCAACGTGACCACAAAGTATTCAGATCACGCGCAACTTTGGATTGACGTATATCTAATTTGAATTCTGCAGTGAAAGTATTCCACAATTGTGGCTCATTTACCTTAACACGATTGCGTTTTATATCGTCCGGGGTTGGATAAAAAGCATATAGTTTGTACAAAGACATAAATCTTCATTCCACGTAAACTTAGGACGAGGTTTAGGTGCATCTGGTAATGAATCTAGAGGATTTGCGGGTTTTTTGGGTGCAGGTTCTTTTTTAGTCTTAGATGATGAAGATGAGGAAGTTGTGGAAGATTTGCATCGCTTAACTACTGGGTTACCATAGTATCTAGGAGGAGTAGGATACAGTCTTTTAAATTGTGGAGGAGTGAATAAAGGGGGAGGTTTAGATGAAGGTTCAGTGTAGTAGTAGTTATGGACTAACTTCTCAGTAATGCTCCGAAACTTCGGAGATGCTGGAGGACTACCGAGTAAAACAAAGTTTGGAGGAGAAGATGGTGGAAGAGTACCGAGTAAAACAAAGTTTGGGGGTGGAGATGGTGGAGAAGATGATGGTGTAGGAGAAGAAGGTGTAGCATTTCGTCATCTTAAAGGATTTGACATTGTGGGAAAAAATTACGTGGGTCAAATTTTCGTTGTTACCTTGGTCACTAATTTAAATATTAAATTATTCTGGTGGATCGTAAGGAGTATTTTCTGGGTTGAATTGGGGAAATCTATCCTTCAGAAATTGGTAGCTCCCATCAAGTGTAAATGGTTTCCTGTATCTTTGAAGATAGAATCGCCTTCTGAGTTCCTCCATTGTATCGACATCCGGAGGAGTTGCAATCCCTTTATAAATAGCCACTTGTATGTGTACATAATTTGTTACTGTTTTGGTAATCACAGCAAACCTATCACGTAATTTTTTGGGAAGATCTGTGCCGAGGATTACCATAATTTTTCTTGTAGTTGCTCCACACTTGCTCCCATAAAACTGAAGCTGGAACTGTCTGTCGTTGAACATCGGAAATGCCTATCTGATTATACCAAGATGTAAGGATTGCTAGATCAGTTGAATCATACCTAGCCATAATTGAGTGTTTGATATGGGTAAAGTTACGTAGATCAAATTTTGGTCGTTACCTGGATCTATAATTTAAATGAAAAATATAATGATATTTTTTAACATAAGTCGAACGTTTAGTTTTTTTTTTTTAAACCAGGGGTTGTAGATGTTTCTCAATGTAAGCAAAACGTGGAAGCAATTTAAAAAGTAAAATGGTTTCCCTTTTTTCAAATTTTTCCATTCATTTAGCGACCTGCGTAAAACTTCGTCATTAGTTTCACCAACCATCTTCTTTTGATTCATTCGGTGGACTAGCGCAACAAACTCCAGAACCTGTGAATTAAGTTCTAAGAATCTCTTCTTCAGCTTGCTTGGATCCCGACCTCTGTAATCCTGGTACTCCGTAGTATAGTTGTTAAATATGTCTTCCCAGAAATTTTTTTCGGCATTAGGCTGAAGAGATTGACACACAAAAGATCTACAAATGAACAAATCTTCTTCTTCGAGATACCTAAATTCACTATATATTTCGGTTCATATTGTGGTGAACCCATAATAAATAAAATTAACAAAAACTAATCTAGATTTAGCATGGATAGAACTAAAAAGATTGGAAATTTTTGAGAAGTTAAAGGATGATTTGTGATTGGTGTGCACTACACGAAATTGCCTTTTTAGCAACGGCCCAGGGCCGTTACCAA